>LMYD01000177.1:0-82573 GCA_001630595.1 Pseudogymnoascus sp. BL308 | reverse complement strand
AATTGTCACTCTTAACTATAGGAGGGGTCGGAGTCCTTAAGTGCAGATTTAAGTGAGAGAGGACATTCTGCAGCTCGTACGGAACTAGCCCTGTAGCTTAGAATCTGCTCTTAATGTTCTGCTCTATAAATGTAGCTTTAAATGCTTCTTTAAATGCAGAGAGGAACTCAAGCTTCGTGATATGGTTTAGCTGGTTCCGTACGAAGGTTTCAATCTGCTTTCCGTACGAAAGCTTTAGTGGCGCAAAGCAGCTTACATCAAGAGGCTGAAGAATGTGCGACGAGTGTGGTGACATATAGAGGGTGATTATCTTCCGTTCTGTGTAGTAGTGCTGAAATTAAGCTGAGAGGTGGCTCTCATGTCCGTCGAGAATAAGAAGGCGATAGGTTCCGATCGTACGAGCATTTGTATGCCAATTAAAGTGTTAAATCTACTCGTACCTAATTGAATTTGAGGTCCACCCATTCTCACTTAGCGTAATCACCTAATCGTCTAGTAATCCTAAGTCCTCGTACTAAGCAGAGAGGTGATTCTGCGCCTTAAAAATGATGAACGGCGGGAGTGCCCATCCGTACGAATTAACACCTTGGATAATTAACACCCACTCCCTATTTCTAGGCTGTATAGTCTTCGGACGACTCTTTGCTTCTAAGCTTATAACCACCTTTGTAGTAGCAATAACTCCCATTGCGAAACCTGCTTCATCAAAGTTGTAGATATCCTACTCTAAGATTCCGTATTTCGCAACTATGTTCCGTACGAGGGAGAACCACCCTTTAATTATCTTAGGATCTTCGCATTTTGCTCGTTTATAGTCGTACTTTCGACTAAACTTTGCTTTGAGTTCCGTACGACGCTTAATGAAGTTAGTAGTCTAGTTCTTCCTAATAGGGCTCTTGCCTCGTTTAGAGAGTAGTAGATCAGCCATTTCTTGTACAGCTTGCGGCTAGGGCAGAAATCCACGTGAATCTAGGTCGAGGATGTACTGAACGAGAGCTGACTCTTCGTACAGAGTCATCTTACGTGAGTTAGGAGTACAGTTGCGTCGAGAAGGCATTCCTTTAATCCGATCGAAGCGTGTTGAAGAAGGTACGTCATATGATATAGCTGCTGCTCGAACACTCTTAATTTGACGAAGTTTAATTGCTTGGATAGCTAATAGTATTCTACCCTCTTAATTAAAGGATTGGGCTTGTGTTGGTTGTGGCATTGTTAATTACAGATGGGTTGACGCGTTTTGGTGTTTTTGTGTCCGACCCGCTTGTGTGTCCGACTCGCTTGTGAAATACGTTACCGTAACCTATCATTCATCCGTAATTCATCCTATCTAGCTTAACACCTATGCTCATTCCCATTGTCAAGCATCATCCGCCACCATTCAGCGCCAGCTGCTGCCGACAGCAACCGACGTCTCACAGCTAGAAGGGACGGTGTACTGGCGGTTGGGATCCGACTCCCAAGTGACGACTCCAGCGCTGCTTAATTTGATGAACTTGTACTCGAAGGTGGTTCCGGCTGGAAGAGAGACGGTGACAGACCAGAGAGGGTTGCTGCTGGTATACCCGCTCGCCCCGAGTGCAATAGCGTTGGCGGTGTTCCAGCTGCCGAGTTGAGAGATGGAGCCTACGATCTTGATACTCTGGCCCAAAGTGGTGGTCACCAGCTCGTTGAAGGTTACAGAAACAGTCGAGGCAATCGCGCAAGAGGTAGGAGTAGAGGTTGCGGTATCGGTCCCAGTTACAGTAGCGGTCTCAGTCGCAGTAGAGGTCCCCGTCGCGGTACCAGGTGTCTGGTTGGCTGGGAAGACGGTGTTGGTGGCACTGGTGTAAGATCCGCCGTATGCGGCATTTCCGCAGTTGCCAGATGGCGCAGTGTTGGCGGTAGATGACTTCCACGAGCGAGGGACGATGCCATTGCGACGATCAGTGGCGCTCAGGAATGCGGCATAGGACCAGGTAAGGTCAGCAGCGCCGAGCGCAAAGCCGGTGTTGCGGTCGTACTGCTCCGAAAGATCACCGTTCGTTGGGGTGTGTAGTTGTGCCTTGGCCATGAATCCGTCGGCGTATGTCTTGGTCGAGGCGGTAATCGCTGTGAAGGCTGCAGATCCGGAAGCGTATGTGCCGACAGCTGCAGATGGATAGACATCCTTGAAGAAGTTCAACGAGACGGAGGTGATGGTGATGGAACCCTTATTGTTCCACTGGATGAGTGCATCGTAAAGCTGTTCGGCGGCAGCGAAGGTGAGAAGGTACCATGGGTTTCCGCCATAGTAGACGTCCTCCGTATAACGACCAATGGCAACCCCCTGGCCCGCTGCGATTCCGCTGTTGATGCCGTAAGCGGATCTGAATGAATCAGAGACAGCCTTGTGGTTCGCCAGGGCACGTGGAGAGCATCTGTAGAGCATTAGTGATAGTATAGTTATTTCAAGACGTTAAAACTTACGGCTGGAAGGTAGAATCGTCGCAACCAGCTTCCGCGTCGAAGTTGTGGATAGAAGCTAAGATGGAATTGCCATCCTTGCCACTCCTTCCAAAGTTCCCATTGATATTCGAGACCACATATCCAGCTGTGTTCCAGAAGGTTTGTTGGAAGCAGAGAATCTGGGGTGCCACTGTAGCGCAGTTGTTGCAAGTCTTGCTAATCTTGGATGCAAAGGCAATACCCTCAATCAGAGAACGGTGCTGAACGGCAGTCGTGAAGAAGGAAGAGCCAGAAACCTCCTCCCATAGGTCAAAGCCGGTTTGGTTCCTAGACTGTCAGCATATATTTAGTCTATGTAGAAGATCATACCTTACCAGTACTGGACGACGTAGGCAAGATCGTTGGCAACAATGGGCCAGACCACAGATTGCGCAGTTGCAGTGTAGCCATTGTCCACCAACCAGGTACCATAGCTGGCTAAAACGGTTGCCCTAAGGGCTGGTCCATCACGCTGCGGGCGACCCCAACCTCCTGTGTAAGCAGATCCGTCGACATTGTATTTCGCCTCGCCAAGTCCGGCCCCGTCTGAGAGAGAGCCGGACGGGTTGGAGACACCCTGAAGCTTGGCTTGGCCAGCGATGTAATTCTGGATCTGGGTTTGCAAGCCGGCGTCGTAGCCAGCGTTAAACCTATCAAAAATGTATTTGAAAACTAGGGCTGAGTCGCGAGTCCAATGATACCAATCTGAATACGTTAGAGATGCCTTGAGGGAGGCGAGATTCATAATTACAATCCGGTTCAGATTTGCTCGGAGAAGCAATGACAAGCCCCGACGCAACGCCATTGGCATTGCATCCACCAGAGCCAATGTTGCAAATCAGCTCAGTAGTAGCCTTGGAATATTCTGTCGTAAGCCAGGAATCAAGATCCCGTTTGCCTAAATTAGACGGGGCAGCGAAAGCATTCTGGATGGCCAGAAGGCCAACCAACAGGGTGGAACCGATAGCAACCATGTTGAGGAAGAGAGAGCTCAAGGTATGAGGAGGTCGTGAGGATGAGGATAAGAGAGATGAAGCAAGTGAGTATTTATGATAGTTATATAGCGATTTTTCTAAGTGCCAAACTGCTGTCCTTCAGGGACAAGAGGCGCGCGCCAAGTGGCGTATAGAAGGCCCGACACCAAAGTGAAAAAAAAAGCCCTTTACCATGGTATACCTAGATGGTGGAGCCACCTTCATGGAGCAGTCAATATTGATAATGGAGTGTCCCCGGTGGCGCTGAATGGAACGGCTGAATGGATCGGAAGAACTATGAACGAGCGGCATGAGCAATCGTTGTGAACTTCTGATTAAGGTGGTGTTGCTGAACAACTCGATGCCGTCGTTTACCCTGGACGATGACCTCGGCATAATAATGGCACGCATTTCTGGTATTTTAAGCGTTTATACGTGGACCCACTGTGACTTCCTTGCCCATTCTACCATTTGCTCTAGTACAGAAGGGCTGGTGTAGAGGCCATAATACGGGAGAGGAGGGGAAGTGTTGCTTAGACCTCCCACTCTAGTTGGTCCATAATATGTCCGCGTCATGTCTTGGGACGGCTCGGGACGGGAAGACCTTCGTCTAGACTAATCTCTGCTTAGGCAGGCATTAGCAAGCAGAGAAGAAATGTATCTGGCGTTGCCTAAAAGTCTAAACTGGGCCTCGTAGGGACTAATGATACTTGCTAAGAGCAATGTTATCTACAGTTACCTGTAGCCAATTGAATTAGAAGAAGTGATGAGGCCCTAAAATGGCAGCTTTCCCAGGGTCATCGTCGGGTCTCCTCCCAATTGGTGCTTGGGACGAATAGATGTCTTGAAGCGACAGAATATTGGGCTTTGGGTCCGAATCCTTCAGTTGTTTAGGGGTTTGGCAGACCCCGAGGAATATAAATAGTATGTAAGCTCTGTAGATAGTGTAGTAATTTAATTGATCTGTTTACTCTATATACTGTATCCTACTCTTGAGGCTTCCTGATCCGGTGCGCCAAATGAGATATCTCGGATGCTGGAGAACAGTATACAATGTTGGTGTAGGTCTTCGTACTCTGGAACATCCTTGGACAATATTGAGTTGGAGGAGGGAGTCATTCGCTGGTGAAAATACCAGCCACGCTTCTGAAGAACAGAACTCACAGCCTCCCATCTAGAGCAAACCTCGGGCCAATGTAGAAGTAGTACCTAGAATATTATCTACCAAACACCTATATAGAAACGCTATGTGGGGTGGCAATACATTAACCAAACCGCTAAGTTCTGTTCAAAGATATGCTAGCGTACTTAAAGTACTTCCAATCGGCCCGCATCTCGACAGCAACGTTAATCTAAAGCGCGATATTGTGAGGATGCGGGGAGTTTCTTTGCACAACACCTTTTTCTCGGTCAGTGCCATGTGGTGAGTACCGGTTCCCCACGGGGAACAACGTCGGTCCGATTCGGCGGTCCGATTCCAGGAGCCACGTCAAGATACGAGACTAATTTTAATTGGTATGATGCAACAGATCTTTTAGAGTTTTTAGCACCTTGCACCGGCCACGTGGTAAGGCATCAGCACTTTTGAACTCCTTGAGAAGCGGTCTTGCGTTAGTTTGTTGGCAGGGTTTATATATCTAGAAGGGTTATATAGGCAACTCTTAGCGCTAAGGAGGAGATATTAATCTCTCAGTGCTCTTGTGATAGGCTCGCCCACGACTAATCATGTTCATAGTATGTTGTTCAGCCAAATACCTCCTTGTCCCGCGGTGCACGTCCTCTTTCCGCAACATACCCCTCATGCCCTGTCTTCCTCCACATTTCGGCGTCTTTCGTAGACACCATAGCGCGGTGCACATGCAAGTGGCTTTAACATCCCGCAATCTCGTCACGCGTGATAGAAATTTTTGATAATATCCCCGGAATACCTCCTAGATCAAAATGGACTTCTATCAGCTTGGTTCTAGAGCCCGACAAGCTAGAGAAGAGGAACAAATAACAGAAATAAATAAGGAGTGCTTAATATTTCCTATTTCTATTGAACTCTTTCCTTAATCGTACCCAAGAAGACTAAGGAAAGCCCAATATGATTGTCAATCCCTGCCGAAGTTTATGCTGGCTGTACCTATTCTTCATCTCTCTCTTCCTATCAGACACCGTCAGTGCTACTCCGCTGGAGAAGCGAGCAACACAAGTCGCATTGAATAGTTATACTTTCTTAAACAATGTTCTTGCAGGATCTATACAAGTTCGTCTCTTTACGTTTCCCTTCTCATATTAGCATCGCTGATCAAAATGGCAAAACAACTAGGTCCAGAATATCGCCTACACATAGGTTGTCAGCATCTACTGGGCTGTTGGCAGTACATGGTCCTCATCTCCAATAATTGCAAGCTATTCTGCAGCTTCTACCACCGGTTATGAGACCTGGGTCTTCTCCGGGACAGCTTCTGGAGCGACGCAGTTTTACATCAAGTATGATGTTAGTGGCTCGTCGTAAGAATCCCTATGTGCTTAAAAGCTAGAAGGGGCTAATAGATGGAAGATATTACGACCCAGGAAATTACATCAACTATCAAATCACCTCCGTCGCAACTTCTACGACTGGAGCCTCTAGCACTTCGCAGGTTTCTACGCTGACATCTGCAACTGCCTGCCAGTATATCCGCTAGCACTTCACAAGTTTCTACACTGACATCTGCAACCACCAGTATCTCTGGGGTTACAACGACTACTGCAGCATGACGTTGCCAAGGAGTGTGCTTTTTTGGGAAAAGCTGGATATATGGGAGTTAAAATTTGGCCTCCTTCTGAGAGCGTTTGGGGCAGTAATTACTACGAGACCGACAAGCAGTTCCGTCCTTGGTATCTAGTATATCAACCAGTCAGTTACAGACTCCACTCTCGCAGTGGCACTCGCACTGAGCTTAGGGCCATGATCCAAGCTTGTCGAACCGCTGGTGTTCGAGTCTACGCTGATGCGGTCGTCAACCATATGGTAGGCCAAGGAACAGATGTCCAAAACCACAGAAACACCGATTGCTCTCTGTATAGCGGTCACAACGCTACTGATGGCTCGCCCTACTACACCTCGGGCAACACCTACTTGATCAACCCGCACACTGGAACGCGACCGACGAACGAGTTTCCAGCCGTGCCATACGGCCCCACCGATTTTCACTGCGAGCGCAGCATCAGCTCCTGGACCGACATGAACCAGGTCACAAAAGGTTACCTTGTCGGTCTCCTCGACCTGAATACTGAGAAGCCATACACACAAGACCGCATCGCGACCTACATCGTCGACCTCCTCTCTATTGGCTTCAGTGGTATCCGCGTTGACGCGGCCAAGCACATCGGCCCACAATCCATGGCGGCCATCTTCGCCATCGTCAAGAAGAAGTTGGGCGGCAACATGCCTTCCGACTGGATCACCTGGCTCGAAGTGATTCTCGGTGGCGAGGCAGCACCTCTGGCCTGCGATGGGAGTGCGAGTAGCTGGTACACTAACTTCGACAATATTCTTTCCAGTAACGGCTTCACCGCGTCAGAGATCTCACAGATAAAAATTTGGAGCTCCGACTATCCTAAGGAGATGCCGATCTGTGGCAGTTGGGTCATTCCGCCGTCTAGGTTTGCGATTCAGAACGATAACCACGACCAGCAGAATCCTGTAAGTAACCGCCGACTCTCTAAAATGCGTCTTTTGAAAGCTAATACCATCTGCAGGGTTCCTCATCCCGCGATATGCAAAGCTTTGGCTCCGTCCTCATCAAGGACAAAGACGTAGCCAAGCATCGCGGCTTCGAAGTCAATCTTTTCAGCCGCACCGACAACGACTGGCACATCAAGCCCATCCTCTCGTCATACATGTTCACCGACGCTGGTGGAAATGGCTTTCCAGACGGACTGAGTGACTGCAGTCTTTATACTGGTTCGTCGCCGGTGAGCCAGTGTCTGGGCGTCCCGCTCGATACGGCGTATGTAGCCAATGCGTGCGGATATACAATGGTCGCGGGGAAGTACACGAGGCCACATCGCGATCTATCGATTATCAACGCAATGAGAGCTTGGGTTGGATTGGGAGGCACGACGGCGGCAGCGTTAGGGATCAGTGGATGTACCTGAGGGCATGTCACTGATGGTTATAATTATAATGTTTATTTTAAAACCTAATTATCAAAACCTCACCGCTATGCATCCTACAACCTACCCCTATTCATGTGCACACTCCCTTCTCGCCTTATCAAACCCCCTCTTACAACTCTCCTTATCCTCCACATCACCGCTCTCCCCGCCTTCCTAACACCCGTCTGAAACCACGTAAAGCCCACCTCTCCACCCTCAACCTTTTGTCCCCCGCCACAACGCACCCCTCCCTCCGAAACCCTCTCCAAATCTGGCCGAGGGGCAACATTTGAGAAGTGGATGTGATTCCTGCTCATACATGCTGCGTCTACCGGTAGCTTCCCTTAATACCGAGCTCCTCATGTCCAATTAATAATCCTTGTTTCGCATTGATTGTCTATACCTTCCAGAAGAAACCAATTTAAATGATTAAAATCGTCTCCCAGCCACTCAAGGCTTACCCCACAACCAAGCATAGATGTCCCTCCCATACGGCAGACAACCCTCCGTACGAGGCAAGTCATCTGCCCATCTCCCACCACACCATTCGCCTCCAGACCCCCGATCTTAGAGTCACTAGCGGTCCCAGCGCTCACCTATATAGACCCGCGATTGTGGGGTTGCGCCGCGGATGGTAGAGTGGGGCTGGCCTTGCTCAGTACCGTAACCTCGTGTGGCGGTGTTGTAGCTCCGCATTAGGAGATGCGGAGGATAAGGCTCCATGTTTTTCAATCGTCAGGTCGCGGCTCTGCGCTGGTGACTAAGCTTTTGAGAGCATCACTTTTATCACAGTGGTCAAAGACAAGCTCGGAGGGTTTATTGTTTAATATATATACTCTATTTACGCGTGTTTTTAGCCTTCGTGCTCGAAAGAGTGCGGAGTGTTGTCCTCCATCAGGACCCTGCGTAAGTTTTTCTCATTTTTTATTCAGACTGTTGATGCGACTTCTGTTTTCTATATCTAGCAACAGATTCCCATCGTCTTTACTCTTCTCTGTGTCATCTTCTATCATCGGAATTCCATATTATACGCCTCCCTCCAGCCGTCTTCACAATGCGTCTCTCTACTTTCGCCTCTGTGGCCATGCTCATAGCACCCATCTTCGCCCTGCCAGCAATTAACGCTGACGCCCGAGCACTTTTCGGACGCGACAGTGGCTCGTACACCGTGTCTGGCCTCGGCGCCCGCAAACAGGCCATCATAGGCGCTGGAGGCAATGTCTTTGATATCGCTATTGCCATGCTTGAGACAGAAACTTTGACAACTGACTACACCTACGGTGACGGAAAGACATGTAGGTGTTTTTGATATTCCCCGTTAAGTTCAATCGAGAGAGTTGCAATTAGCCGGCCTCGAGATAATGTGGCAAAGGCGCCATTAATAGCTAACTTCCATCGGAAACACATGCTAACACTGCGACTATCCACAGATGACTCTGCCAACTTTGGTCTCTTTAAGCAGAACTGGGGTATGATGCGCGTGTGCGGCTCGAGATATGGCTTTGCCGGCCAGAGTCAGGCGGACTGGAACAACGGCGCCGTGCTCAAGTATGATTTCCCCATTCCTTATCCAGGCCGAACAATTAAAACACGGGAACGCGTTAACTAACAACCCTCGCAGCTCCAATATCTATGCTGATGTCGCCACGCGATGGGATTGCCAGAATTACTACGGTCTTGATGTATGGTTTGGCGGGCACAGGAATGGCGCCACTGGCCTCGCTAATCCGTACACCTCGGATATCAATGGTATGTATACTCCATTCTGCGAGTGTGAGATGGAGCACTGACGGATCACAGACTATAAGACGGCCGTGTACTGGATCCAGAGTCAGCTACAGAGCAACTCCGCTTACTTGTCCGACGACACACGTTTCTGGTACTACGTCCAACCGATTTAAGCCATTTGCCACACTTGATGCCTCTCCATATTATGCGGGGAAAAGAAGTGAGGTACTTGCTTTCCGACTGTGAAATTACTTGCTGTGGCTTCATTGGTGACATCGGGATTTGAGGAGGGTGGTTCAGGGGTTGTACATACGATGTGAAATTCTGATTTACATAAATTCTGAAAGTATGTATATAGGTTCTGATACAGGTCAAATGCCCGTCGTGATAAGAGCCCTCTTTCTAAAGCGCTAGGCTCCCCTTCTTCCAAGAAGTATACGCATGCTGTACTTCTTCTGCAATACAAAGAGAACATCAACGCCGAGGATTTGTTGCCGTATATTCTAGGTTTTGATTACGACATTCGTCTTTTAGGACCCCTTGTTGAGGCTAGGCTTGACCTGGATAAATATGGTCATAAGGGCCTAGAGCTTGCTATTTAGAGGGGCAGCCCACAAGCAGTATCACTTCTTCTAGAGCTTGGGCCCCCTTTAAATGAGTTTGGCGACCGTGCAACGGCTCTTCAAGCTGCCGCATACAGAGGTGACATTTAGTTGGGGAGGCTTTTAGTCGACCTTGGGCGACTCTGGATACGCCGGTATATTCATTGAGATGATTCACCGTCATGCAAGGGGCTGCCATGTCTAGCCAGCTGGCCTGGGTCCAATTTGTCCGTGGCCTTGGAACTACGTTAAACGCCAGACCTGCTGGTATACAAGAAGTAACCACACTAGAAACAGTAGTGAAACCATGGTATAAATACTACAAGGATGAGCCAAGGTATTTGGGGGAAGAAATGTACATCGATATGGTTGAGAAGGTAGTACAGAAACATATCTAGACGAAGCAGCGGAAGAAAACGGGGAAGACGGCGCACCAAGCCCACTTCTACATGATCTCATTGAACGGAAAGAGGCGGGTCTACCCCGGCGAGTTTTCTAAGTCAGTGCTCAACTTGAACACAAGTGGGGTACTTGGTTAACCAACTATGCTCTGAGAACTCCGCTCCAGTTAGCGGCGGGGATGAACTAGCTTGACGCGGTCAATATCCTCCTGGATCACGGAGCGCAAATAAGCGCTGGCGTTGTAACGGATAGAGAACAAACTTCCTTACAGGCGGCGTCCTCTTCTGAGGACGCAAACGTGGCGATGATTGAGCTGCTGCAACCCGAAGACACATCAATATCGCGCTGCGGTTGATAGAGTGAAAGGCAGACGTTTATGCTTGCAGGTAAAAGTAGTAAAGCTAGCCAACCATTTCCTGTTTCCACGAAGCCTCCACCATGATTCTAGACTTTTGAGAGGCCCAAGCAGATTTCGGAATCGACTAACCATTTCGCGTTTTAACCGCTCTTAGGCCGCCTCGGCAGCTGCCTAAGTTGGAGATATAGATGACTAGTGGCAGGTCCGTCTCATACCCCCATGAAACCCCGCACATACTTTCTTTCCTAGTCCATGGCTTATAGGGGCGGAAAATGCCGAGGGCAGGCAAGGGCCCCCTGTTTACGCTGTAGGTGTATCGCAGCCCAATGCGGATCTAATGCGGATACTTTTAACTTGTCCTCCATCACAGTAAGTAGGGTGATCCCGTTTTGGGGAACTCTCTGCGCTGCCACTGACCAGGTAAGATCGTAATTATGGCCACCACTAGAAAACCGCTGCAACCTCTTTCACATTACCACGTATACAGATTAAACTAATCTAAGCAAAGTAAAATAGCCTAGGGTTAATCCATTTCTATAATATAAACTGGATAGACAGTTGAAGAATGCTGTGTTCGTCATTTCTATCCCCTTGTACAACAGCGGCAATAGGCAGTCTACGGACGTTTACATACAACATACGCCCGGCTAAGTCCGCAAACCTCCGAAAGCGCCATAGTTATTGTACTTTGTCCCAAAGGTGCCATGGGGTTTCTTTACTGGCAGTGGGGCAATACGAGGGATATTGGTCGGCGTAGTTGTTGTCGACCCAGCGAAGAATAGCGGATAATTGCCCGTGTTCGCACGGACCACGCTAGCTAATCGTCGGCGAGAACACCGACGATTATATACTTACGGAATCAGATTTGGGGGCCGATTATTGGTTGAAATGAAACAACGTTGGAGCCACTTTTCGATCACATCCCTGTACCTAAACTAGCCCCCGCAGATCGCGTCCTGATCTTCGCTAATACTACGGGACGAGCATTTTCAAAAATGAGTGCGGTGTGCGTTCATCTTTCATCTGTCCCTCCTTGAAAATCGCCAGAAACCACCCCTTGAAAGAAAATCCAACACGCCAAGAATATGTACCAATTTTGAGCACATACTTTTCTTTTAATCACAAAGAACGCCTCTTGAATTGATCTCTTTAGAACTATCCCTGTCTGTGTCTACAACGCATCGCCTTCAAGTCCCCGTATTGATTTGCCAGAATAGATCACGCAGATAAAATGAATGCAATCGACCGTCTGAACTTAACTATGTAAACTATAGGTAGGCCTTACTGAATATAAATGTCTCGAAATAAGAATTGAGAACCCTCGTGGGTGGAGTTAGTCGTGCTAATTGCAAGCTCGAGACTGATACGACGAATACAGGAGTATCGGGGCTGTGTAAACCTGCATAAAAGGTCTTGGAAATGCCGACAGGGGGAAGATGCGGGGAAATGCGGGGTCATGCGACCTCGTGTTGTCGCTTTGACGGCGACACCGACGATCGAAATAGCTGCTGTGGTCCGCTAGTCATGGTGCATTGTGAAGGTGGAGGGCTTTTATGCTGCATCGTAGGGTAGTATTGTCCATCGTCGCTGCATGAAAAAGTAAAGGTTGCGCAGAGATTGTCGTTTTCACAGGGTGGGAAGGTGCCGGAGGCGCTAGGAACGCTCACACGGCAAGGCTGCGGGATCATTTACCGCCACGCGGTTTACAGAACAGGATCAGAACAGGATTGGTTAACCATAGCCCTTCTCTTTTGATCGTCAGCGAAGCCACTAAAGACTAAACAAGATAAGTCTCTGATATAGCGAGCCGTGGTTGATGATGTGAATCGTGTAGCAGACGAAAGATGGAAGAGTTGCACAGCTTTATCATCAATGAAGTGACAGGTGTAGCGATACACCAGAGGCTCCTGAGCTCACTGCCTCCCAGAGCATCATTATTTGCCCTACCACTCTCCAAGTCTATCCGGCTGATTTTCTTCTAGTCGCCAGAAAATAAAAGGCGGCGCCTGGCGATTCTAGCTACAATCTCGACTGTTGGTTGCAGAATGCAGCTTAAGAGAATGGTGGACTTCACCTCCTGGAACCTGTACCATAGACTTTCCAAAATCCTGCCATAACCGCGTCGTCACATTTTTGAACTGGCAATAGAAAACACAGTCCTACTATTCTCATGCACTCTTGTGACATAATATTAGGTCACCATTCACTGGGCTTGACCTATACTCCACACCACGTTGTCTGTCTGTCATATTATCCATAGCCGCTGCCTTCCCAGTTCAACGTTTCAACAGGCATATCTTGAGAGCGTTATTCAATGCGTGAAATACAAGTATGTGTTGACATAGGTCTATTACGTTCTTTAAGGTAGATCTGATCGTCTTTGTGGCCGTGCTGTTTTCCTTCGCACAGGGCCTGACCCAAGTGCATCCTTCCAAGACAAAATGATCATTTGTCGCCAATTGCTTCTCGTCTATATCTCACCGGTACCAGCCAAGGCCGGAATGTCATCGTTACACTTCTTTTCCCTTGCTGGGAATCCATAATAATTAGCCAAGGAGGAGGGGGCGGCAGAGTTAAGGCTTGGCGGCTTATAGATGGCGAAAGATTGGTAGAAGCCCTCTCTCATTCTTGGGAAGACATCTGCCGCCAGCTTGGCTTTCTCTTAAGCTGACGTGTGTCGGTCCGTTTTATTATCTAGTCTGTCGGAGTTCTCCCGAAGGTAAGGCTATCTGCAATAATGAATTGATTGGTTGAAGCCGTGGATTTGTTTAGGTGTCTGAATAATTCATTTTCTATAGGGCCTCAATAGTCACGATCTGTCGTCTATAAGACAAAGTCTAACCCCGGAATTTCCCCAGATTAATAGTCGAGTCCCTCTCCAAGCCTTGTCAGATTATCCCCACTTCCTTCATATTCCTCTATACACGCTATCCCCAAGCAACTACTTCTATTATGGAGAAGAAAGAAGATCTTGGCTCGGCTGTTGTCCATGATGAGGATATCAAAGATATTGAGAAGCCAGACACCGTACAACGTGATTACTCTGGCGCTATCATCTCGATTGACCCTATCGAGAAACGGCTTGTCAAAAAGCTTGACCTCAGAATCATGGTGCGCTAGATCTTTCTCTCAAATCTTCTACGTTAACGAGTATTAGCCAATTCTTTGGTTAATGTACTGGCTAAACTATCTCGATCGTAATGCTATTGCTCTAGCGAAGCTGGATGACATCGAAGGGGATCTTAATTTGACTCCAACGCGTAAGTCCCAAGAACACCATCTTTAGATGGTCTTATAGAGAGTACTAATTTTTTCTCTTTCGTTTGTATAGAGTACTCCACCTGCGTCTCCATTCTATTCGTCGGGTATGATAGCACAGTCAGACTAGAATCGAAAGTTAGCTGACTAGATTCAGTTACATTCTTGGTGGAATCCCCTCGAACATGCTGATTACCAGAATCAGACCATCGTATTACATGGTGCGTGATATTGGCTGCTTGATATTTACTTCCATACTCATCTCGTATTCTAATAGGGGTCAGCCATGGCGCTCTGGGCCATCGTTTCGACACTTACCGGCATTTCCAAAAATTTCACTGGGCTTCTCCTTACTCGATTTTTCTTAGGCGTCACCGAGGCTCCATTTTATCCGTACGTGGGGTTTTTTGTATTTCGCCTCTGGTATACTGACGGAACCTAGTGGTGCATTATATCTCCTTTCCATCTTCTACACCAGGAAAGAGGTCGCCACCCGCATCGCCATTCTATACACAGGAAACATCCTTGCTACTGCTTTTGCTGGTCTAATTGCCATTATTCTCTTCAAAATGGACGGAATCGCAGGCCTCGAGGGGTGGAGATGGCTCTTTATTATTCAGGGTATTTTAACCTTTGTAGTGGCTATTGTTGGCACCCATTCCCTACCCGACGACCCGACTGTGACCCGCTGGCTCACACCAGAGGAGCGCATTCTCGCACACGAACGCATCAAGCGAGACACAGTTGATGATCAGGGCAAGATCTCTACTGTCAAAGGGCTTAAAGAAGCTCTTTCGGACTACCGGGTTTGGATTTTTGTCTTTATGCAGCACATGCACCTGGCATCTAACGGATTTAAAAACTTTGTATGTGTGGTTGATTGTCATCACAGGTTCTTGCTAATCAGTTTTCTAGTTCCCAAGTGTTGTTCAAGGTCTTGGTTTCGATCGAACCATCACCCTTGCGTTGACTTGCCCACCAGTACGTACCCAGCGATAAAACTCTCTCGATCTTACACTAATAATGCCTTTCTTTAGTATCTTATTGCCGGTGCGATTAGCGTGTATTGGTCATGGTCTTCAGGGAAGTTCAATGAGAGAACCTGGCACATCACAATTGCCAAGGCTGTCGCCATTCTTGGATTTATACTTGGGTTCGCAGTTAATAACACTGCTGCACGCTACGTCAGCATGGTTATTTTCGCTATTGGAACCTACGCTGTTAATAGTATCATTCTCGGGTGGGTTGGTGCTACCTGCGGACAAACAAAGGAAAAGAGAGCTATTGCAATTTCTATCATCGTTAGCACGTCAAACGCGAGTTTTATCTGGACTCCAGTAAGTCATTTCTAAAGCTTATAATGCCTGAACTTTACTAACTTGGGTACAGTACCTTTGGACCAACTCTTACGGGGGAAGGTATACTCTTGCGCTTGCCACTAGCGCTGCCTTTTCTGCAGCAACAGCTATCGCAGCCTGGGCCATGAGATTCGACCTCATGAGAGCGAACAAAAAGATCAGACAAGATGAAGATGAAGCGACCTTATATTATGCCTACTAAAAGAGTCATTTTAGAAAACCGACTTTTAACAGAGCCACTATCAATTATTTAGGCCCCACATACTATATTACAAAAGAGTGCTTTACAAATACTATAACGTGGTCGCCGATATAGCTACACCCGTCTTTAATAAAATACGAACATTAAACACAGGTAATTAAATCCCCCACCCTGGTTGTCCCATTTTAGACCATTGTCGATGTGATGTGAATGGAAGCTGCAGCCGACCAGAAGTTAGGGGTTCCAGGCGCAGTCTCTCGAGGCGGGCGAGCCGGGGGAGGCAGTTGTCGTTGGTGTCTAACTTGAGAGATAGAGGATGCGCCTCAGGGACCCTCAAAGATGGAGTCGATAATACGCATGTAATTATCACACATGATTATTCGCGCTTTACTAAAAGCGGCAAAGCTTGCGCTAGTTTTAAACTTTATCAGTAAGGTGAGGGGAATTTTTGCAAGCGCCTTCTTGGGCCGAAAATATAGTGGATAGCAGCTAATCCGACTTGTCTCCGCTAGCGATTCTAGGCCATTCGTACTAGCCTGCGAGGGGTCGATGTTTTAGAAAAACTGTTCCTAGGATTCCTCAGGGGGACCGAGGCTATCTAATATATTTTCAGACTAAGCAGACATTCGCGCTTTACTGAAAGAGGCAAAACTTGCGCAAGTATTAACTTTATAGACCTTTTGTAGGAAATTTTGCAACTGCCGGCTTGGCCTGAAAATTTAATAGATTGCTCCCGATCTGATACACCTACAAAATTTCCCTGCAAAGGTTACTGATAAAGTTAGTACTAGCGCAAGCTTTTCTTCTTTTAGTAAAGTACAATGCGGGGATAATGCTTAGTTCCTCTAACTGTCAGGGTAGTTGTCTCCGTCGTTGTTTTAGCTAGTTTTAACTAAGATTTAAAGACGAGGACGGAGACAACTAATCTTTCTGGTTCTACCGCTGTATAGCGTTTGATGTTTAGGCGGGGGAGTTGGTCACAGACCCTCTAATTTCGGAGGAGTTTTGCTATCCGTCTTTCTATACCGACTGTCTTGTCTCCTACAGTCTAAATTACCACTCTATTGGTTCCCCTCCTCCTTGGCTTTGGGTCCCTTGATTAGCACCCAACCTCCGAGGTAAACCCACCGCCATCATAGTTCCTAAACACCTTACAAATAGGTGGATGGAACCCCAAGCTATCTGAGTGTAACTGGCTACTTCCTTCCTTTATTTCATCCTATCATTATTTAACACTTCAAGATGTTCTCTCAAGTTTCTCTCCGCGGCCTGGCTGTTGCAATCGCGCTTCTCTCCCAAGAGTGCGCCGCCCAATTTCCTTTTGGACGATTTCCTACTCCACTGAAGACTGTCACAAATTGGGGGGACAACCCAAGTAATCTGCAGATGCAGGTTTATAAGCCTAGAAATGTTGCTGAAAGCCCAGCTGTCATTTTCGCGGTATGTTTATTATGATCTTTTTATTTTGAGCTATAGGGGAGATGAACATTATAGGCTGACTCGACATTCAGCTTCACTTTTGCTTTGGGTCAGGCGGCATATACAATGCATTCACAGAGTACTCATCGCTAGCTGACACACACGGTTTTATCGTTGTTTATCCTTCTAGCCTTGATGAGAACGGCTGCTGGGACATCGCATCAAAGGAGTCCCTGACCAGGAACGGAGGCGGAGACAGTACTGGCCTTGCCAACATGGTCAAGTTCGTCATATCGGAGTATAACGCTAACCCAACCGAGATCTTTGTCACCGGTTCCTCCTCTGGCTGCATGATGACCAACGTTATGATTTCTCTCTACCCTGACCTGTTTGCTGCCGCGACCTGCTATTCTGGTGTACCAGCGGGCTGTCTCGCCGGCTCTCCCAGCTCTAGCCCCATCGATTCGGATCCTGCGTGCGCCAAGGGCGAAATCATCAAGACCGGCGAACAGTGGGCTCAGATTGTGTACAGCATGGATCCAGGATACAACGGCACACGACCCAAGTTTGCAACCCTACATGGAACAGCAGACAATGTTGTCTCTCACAAGGATTTGGGGGAGCAAATTAAGCAGTGGTCGACTGTGTTCGGAATCAATAAGACTTCTGAGCACCCTAATACGCCACAAGAGGGATACACACAGCTTATCTTTGGCGACGGAACCCAGTTTGTGGCGTACTCTGCAGATGGTGTAGGACACACTGTCCCTGTTGACGAGAACTTGGATCTCGAGTGGTTTGGCATTATATAGACAGTGCCGCCTAGCTCTAGGCTGGGTTGTGTTGGTGGTGATATATACGGTTGCAAGGATAGCTTTCAGTTTTATCTCTTGGTTACTAAGACAGATTTGGATGTATCAAATGGGGTTTCGTTTCTATGTTGGATCAAGAAGAGATATGATCTTTACTCTCATTTAGGTAGTGGCTGAGTCGACCAGCTTTACCACAAATTATATTTATTTCTACGGCTTTTTGCTATTACTGCCTTCACATAATCGTAGGCCGCCGTGCTCACAATGGGCGTCAGCGAAGTACGTTTGCGACCACCAAAATTTGGAAGTACCATTACATAATACATTGTATGCAAAGATACATAAAACCAATTCTCATATTGACGCTCTCAACGCTGTCACTTGCACTCCCACTCCCGCTCCCTCTACCACTGCCACTCTCGCTCCCACGTAACCCTGTGCTCAGTTAGCACAGAGCTCACCCTTAGCCAAAAGCCGGGCCTAGCTCCTACCAGAATGGATATAGAACCGACGCCATCTGCAGCCTGTCACCGCATTTGCCTCAATATTATAGTTTTCCCATTATACCTCTAAACCTCGTTCCTACCCTCCACCCCCCTTTTCTTCATTTTAGTCTCTCCTCTAGACCCCGGAAAATGCCCAGCCTTGACGACATCACCTACTCGCGCGATGCCTGCGTCTCCGCCATCCGCAATTACTACGACTTCCTTACCAAGATGTACCTCGACGAATCTGATATCCTCCACCCACCCACCGGCGGCTGGCCAAGCATCACCACAGCCAATCTCCGCGATTTCGGCAAATCCGACGAAGTAATCGCGCTCCTCCGGTCTCTGCCCTACATCCGCAACTGCGGCACCAGAATGGACCTACAAGGCGCTCCATACACCAAATTCGCCGACTACCAGCAGATCAGCCAGCACGCATCCGGAGCTGCGGATCTCAAGATCGTGACCGAAGGTGCCGATGCCTACACCGACGTTCCGCCCCACGTTGTCGGCCTCACGTGTGGCGGGCGGGACAACCCCGTCTTCCTCCTCGACACAGAGCTCGGCATCGTGTACTGGGTTGAATGCCACGGCGAGATCATCATGGACCCCAAGTGGAACGCGCTCATGGTACTCGACGACCCGTGCGACTTCGCCCCTGAGAACGAGGAGGACTGGCGCTGTAGTGGCCCGGCGTGGGCGATTGGGGATTTCTTTGAGATCCTCAAGGATCATTTCCGGATGCTCCATTTCGTGCCGCAGAACAGGTATTGGGTGCTGGAGGATTTTTCGGGTGCGGGCGCAAGGAGAAAGGGGATAATAGCTATGGTGCAGGATGTGTATCGCGAATATGGCTGGCCTGACCTGGAACGGTATCGCAAGAGGGAATGTCTGGAAGCTGTGGAGGCAGCGCTGCAGAAGTCATATCCCGAATTTGCCTTGGATTGATTGTGGGACTGATCAACTGGACAATCGCTCAGGTTTATCTACATGATGACGATGTGCAAGATTGAAGTGGGTAGGATGGCCGGCGCCACTGTTCGTACTTGTTGGCAACGCACAGTGGATAGGCCATCCGCTTGGTTGTGAAGGTGATATTCTCGACTAAATGCAAAATCGGTCTACCCAGTCTACATACTTGCGCATATAAGATAACACGCCCGAGCCATACCCGAAGAAATATATACAATATATACACCCCTGGTCCGTCTAAGGAGTTGCAGCGGGATTCCCATACGCAACACTACTTTGAACCACATTGCCGCCAATACCGCCAGCACCGCCAACAACTAACTTCACACCATCCACAGCACCTCCTGCCGCACCATTCGCAGCTCTAATCCCAACCATCAACTCCAGTGTCTCAAACTTCTTAATCCCCGCCGACGTCTCCCCCTTCACCCCCGCCGGTGAATTCATCGCCAGCGCCAAAACCTCTGAGAACGACTCCCAGGAGTCACTCCACTTACCCGGCCGCCGACACACAACCCATAGAGCATGCACGACCACAATCGCCATATGTGCTGATACAACGATAACGGCGAACGTCCCCGTGCTACCCACGAAGCGGTACGCAAACCCGTCGACCGTGGTGCGGAGGTGCATCTGCGTCGTGTTTGCGCTGTTGGGGGGCGGGGGAATGAGCTGGCCGAGCGAGAACTGAGATTCTGCGATGCCGCCGAACATGGCAGTGTTGATTGTGGACGTTTTGGGCTGGAGGGCGCTGCCGACGCGGGAGATTCCGTCGGTGACGAGGACGGAGATGATGTGCTTGGCGATGGGGACAAGGGAGTTTGAAGTGTTTGTGAAGTAGGAGGTGAGGTTGTCTAGCTGTATATTGTTAAGGTCGATGTTCATGGGGATGGTGTGTTCGAGGATTGCTTCGAGGGTTGTGCTTGCTGAGCCAGGGACGGGAGGAGTGAGCGATTTCAGCCAGGGAGGGGTGATGGCGATGCGCCGCCAGGAGCCGTCATCGATGGGTAGGAAATGCCGCATTCCGCCGTAGTCATTGATAGAGGTGCGCTTCTTTGTTATCTCGCTCACAGTAGGCTTGCCGTAGCCGGCAAAGGCCCAACCGCTCCGGGTGCCGCTCATGGAGGTAATTCCTGGGGCCCAGCGCGCGTTGATCGAGCATGCCATGCCCAGATTAAAAGTGGTGGTGTTCTCGAGTTTACTAGATGTGGCTACAAGAAGGCCCGCGGATGTGCCACCGAATTGCTTCGGTAGGGTTATCCACTTTGTCCGTACTGTGAAGGCGCTGTTTTGCGGTTCGGACGAAATTTGTAACTGGGTAGAGAAGTTCCCAATGTCGAGGTCTGCTGTAGGCCCGACGTCAAATTCTTCCCGACTGGTGGGTGTCCAAAACCCATACTCTTCCAAGACTGGAAATGCCACCGAGGACTGGCTTGATAGGTTCTGGGTTGGAACGCATGCGACCCGGACAGCGGGGACCTCGCCCTCGACTGTAGCGCCTCGATTGTCAGAGTAGTCATATCTTCTCGCCCATATATTAGTTAAAGACCGCAAGTTATAGCTCCACATCCCTCTTATAGGCTCTGCGATCATCATCGTCGCCGCATGCGATGATTGTGTCCACGTTTCGCTCCCAGGGGACCATCTATTTCGAATATTTCCAAGCATAGTTCTTTGGCCCAGGCGGTCTTGGGTGTCGAAGTTGAACGAACTTGACTGGGGCTGCTGCGTGAAGGCGGTGAAATGATTGTATATTGTAGGATATCCTCCTCCGATGCATGATGCATCGGTAGCAGCTACGTCGGTATCAATGCAGGCTGCGCCACCAATATGTCGACTTTCCAAGGTGCTAGGCCACAAGTCATCAGTTGTGCCGTTAAGGAAGAAGTCGAATTCTGCCCTGTCGATGGTTTGGACCGAAGGTATCATTAAAATCGCACTTGCTGGGCCTGCTGAGTTTGCTACAGCGCAGAGCGTAACCACCATCACTGCCAGGGTGATCCGCCGTCCAATTCCAATCGCCGCGGTAAACATGGCCCAAAACTCAGCGGATCTATACACCATATCATTGTATTAGGCATCGGCTTTGGAGAGTGGAAGGGCTGGGGAGGACCTACACGAGGTAATCGCCTTGGCTGAAAGTAAACCCCAACCCTACCATACCCAATGGAATTCCTTCGCTTTCAAAGAGAAGCTGCTGGCGAACGACATCGAAGACAACTACGCCGAGACTGGAAAGGATGGTTATCTCGTGCATCTTCGACACAATCTGGAATGCCTGGAGCTTGGACGCATCTTCCCAACTCACAGGGCCGGAAAGCTGACTTCCGATGAACAGACCGGTCCCATTCAGAACGAGTAGGGCTATTGAGGCACAGATTGGAGCAATATGGACGTATCGTGTTCGTCTATTTGCCTTGAGGACGACCTTGGGTTTCTCAACGCCATGACGCCATGAGCTTAACAGTTTCCCGTTCCATAGTTTTTGAAATCGTCCAATTTTTGGTGGCGGTACCACAGATTGAGGCTGAGTAGTAGCTTGAGATTGGGCGGCGGGCTGAGATTGAGCAGTAGTTTGGGGCTGAGCCACCACAGGTTGAGGTAGGGCGGTGGGTTGAGATTGAGCAGCTGTTTGGGGCTGGGTCGTAGCTTGAGTTTGAGCGGCTGGAAGAGGCTGAGACTGAGAAGCAGCTTGCGGTTGAGCCACAACTTGAGGTCGAGCAGGAGCCGGTTGAGAACTCAAAAGTGGCTGGGATTGAGATTGAAGGCTAGAAACGAGAGAAGGTTGACTTGACGAATTGGATGGGGTTTGCGTCGGACTAGACTGTGTCACGAGCGGTATGGGTATGGGTGTAGCCATGATGAGCAAGAAAACCAGAAAAGGACGTCGGCATAATACTACCTACCGCACTTTCAAGAAAATATATTGGGTACAGCAACATTCAGTACATCGTGCAAGGCTGCCCATCACTAAGCACCACGGAGAAACGGAGGTACTTGTGCAGCGTGTCCATGGAGCCTCGACAGAGAGCCAAGACAGAGCCTCAACGGACTACCCAGTTGAAATGCACTGAATGGTTTCAGCCATGGCGCCTAGAACACATACCAAGACCTCGTACAAGCCGAGCCAACTATGGCTATTCGCTCGGTCGCCCGAGCGGCAAATTAAAAGTCCCTTGAGGGATTCGGTGTGACAGCAAACAACGCCGCCAACACGCCTCAGGCTCACCGGTCAAGGGAAGGAGACGACTGCCGTATCTTACAGACCGTGCACGGACCAGAGACGGGATGACGGTGACAGGGAGCGGGTCCCTGGCGGGATGTGGGGGTCCAATGGAGACGCCAGGGGTCCCACGAATCCCTGGCGTTGATCGTTCGGCAGATAGCCGTCGTCGGATCTGATAGTGGTCGTCATAGGGTTGAGCACGACGAGCTCAGGAGCACGACAGCAGTAGTACGACAACGATCACACGTTGCACCTGTAAACATTACACTTTATGGAGACCACGATCTATGAAGTCTAGAAGTCTATACTCTACTATGGCTATATTTTGCGGGGTCTACACTCTAAGACCTCTGCACTCAGCGACGGCGATGTAAGTAAGAACATTGATAACGAAATACAAACTGCAGGAACAAAGAATGAATTAGGGGTGGACCTATTTTTAGAGTATTGGAAGCTGTCACCGGCTCATTGCCATGCACACTAATAGGGGTTGACATGTGCTCGTTTCAACTACCGACAACCCTTGAGCGATATACTTCAGTACCCAGGTGAGGGTGGGTTGCATTGGACAGGGCGATCAGCATTTGCATGGAATGAGCCTATTTTGACAGGCACGGCGTTGGCCACTAATCCCCTAGGTCCAAATATATCCATGTCCACCACGTTGTGCAACCCAGATCGCTGGATTCCTTTGATCCGAGAGCGATCCAGCGCTTCAACCCGCGTCCAAATCCACGTTTCGGGGCAGTTAACCGCTAGCCACCTTTCATCTTCGAGAAGGGAGACAGTTGAGTGGTGATGGAAGAAATGGCTGCATGATACTGGCCCTTCAGCCGTACCGGCATGGATGGCAGTCTTGGCCACTACCATAGCAATGGCAAGGCTGGGAGAACACCCCCTGGCGCCATCCTCACAAACCGAAATCTACTTAAAGAGATACTGGCTCTCGATAATCCATTAGGTAGCTTTTGCCTGTCATTCTTTATTTCTGAAGTTGATACTGCAGAAAACGAGAAGCAATCGCAGAAACGAGAAGCACGGAACAGTATTGAGACCTCGTTCATCTTTCCCTTTAAGCCTGCGGTCACCGCTATCGTTGAGAGATATCGACGCGCAGCTTAAGCCAGCCAGACAGCCTCGCATCCCCGCCGTTCAATATCAAGCATGACCCAGTCTAGGGGAAACGGACACCGTGACGACTCTTCAGGCTGGTGGAATGGCTTGAAGTCTTGGTATACTTTCATTCTTCAGCTGATAGTCACCCTTACGCTGGGAGGGGGCGTGCTTTACTTTGTCGACGGACGTGGTTTCCAGACCGGCTCACCGCCCTTGCTATATCGTGGCACCCTCTACCAGACGGATATTTTGTATATCATCTCTGCAGTCCTTGTCCTCGTCAAATTATCGTCAAGCGCATGCCTGAGCCTTATTTCCTGGAGAATAATCTATATTCTCCTCGAGGGGGGTGGGCTCACTCTACGCGAAATCCGCCGCGTAAGCCAGCACAACTATCCCGTCTTGCCGGAGTGCAGTTTCAACAGACGCTGGATTGCCACGTCCATCGGCTTACTAGCGGGGCCCTCGATATTTGCGGCTCCTTTGATGAGTGGTGCCATTGGATGGACACCAGGAGTCTTGAACGATTTACCGTCAGAAACAATAATGTTTATTCAATCCGACGCGAGCCTCGGCTGGGACCGTTACCAAAGCTTCCCCGAAACTAGGCTAGGCCTTGTAATTCGAGCAGCCGGGTCCGCATATGCTGGATCCCAGCAAGCCTTTGACTCCAATGTAACGATCCTTCACCGAAACTTTCCGGCCAACTTGGATATCCCCGTTAATTCGACTATTGACAACCTCCGAATCTCCTTCGTCTCAGTCGACTCCTTGGAATGGATAAACGATGAGGATCTGAGCTCGACATTGAGGTCTGCTATCACAGATCAGAGCCTCGGCCTCCTAAACATCAGCAGCGCCGCAGGCACTATAACCCGCCCCATAATTGGCAACACCGCTCTGCTGAAGGACACCCCATGGGAGCACAGAAACTCCGAAAAAGACGACCATGAAGTGAACAGCTACGAGTTTCCCAACGCCACAGTCTTCAATGGCGAGAAATTCGTAGCCGTCCTAGTTGCCCGTCCTACCGACGACAAAAGCGAGGTCTACACCTGCCCAACCGTGAGCCCCGCATTCGGTCCCCTCCCCAACTTCAACTTCACCAGCATCAGCTATTTCATCGGCGACAACCCTTTCGCAGTAAACTGCTACGCCATCGCGCGCGTCAAGCTCCGCGGGGGCTCTTACATCAGCCCTTCCTCGCGCGTCTCAGCCATCGGCATCGCCGAAACCCACTTCGACACCCCCAACACCGAAGAGCCCATCGAAGACCCCCTCATCGACGAGATCTTCGCCGCCATGCCCCCGATGTCATGGCCAACATGGCCGCCATAAACACAACCAGCGCGCAGATGTGGGGTAACATCGATGGCTACGTCCGTGGCATGCTCATGCTCTCCTATCAGGAGACGTGGAACGCCATGACTGTCGAGTTCGAACGCAGTTCAAGTCCCTCAGAGTTCCATCCGCCCCGCGAAATCGTGCGCACACGCATCTCGAGAATGAGTCTCATCGGCTGGCTGGCCGCTAATCTCTGTGTTGTGCTCGCGGGGGTGTTTTTGTACTTTTTGCAGCTGACGGTGGATGGGAAGCCCGTTAGGGATAGGGCAATTGCGGCGCTGACGATGGATCTTACGCCGCTGATGAATGAAATTCCGGATCTGTGCGATGTGGCGGTGCTGGGGGAAAAGGAGAAGAATTTAGGGAAACTGAGGTTTAGGGGTGTTGGGGCGAAGAGACAGGTGCTGGCGGCCGACGACGATGATGATTGAAGGATGTGTGGATTGAGGGACTAAGTTTGCGTTTTAGGTTTGTGTCTTTTTCCTTCGTACATCTTGTTTTGGTGTTTCTCATTGGTCTTTCTTCGGCTCTCTATTTTTGTGCTCTCTTTTTTCTCATGTGTCCGAGTAGTAGTCGTACTTTTACCATCTTTCTCATTCTTACACTCATTTTACTTGCCTTCAAATTTATTTTTTTAATTAACCCGAGCTTTCATTTGAATGTGATATCCATATCAAGGCGCTATTTTTGGGGCACCTGAGTCGAGAAAGCTGACATCTGAGGATCTGACAGCTGTTGTGATGATGAAGAGCACGGAAATGGAATGGCTTGGCAGGCGGGCCAATTTTGGTTGAATATTAATGTAGTATATTCACAATTGATTTCGGAAGAGTGATCTTCGGATCGATATTCCACCTCAAGCTTTGAAATATTGAGATAGAGAACAATGAATATGTAAATGAGTGAGGTCCATCGCAAAACCATGCCGTAACGCAAAGCCGAATACCCCTCTCCCCTGCGTCAGGGCCCCACACCCCCCAATTCAAGCCGCCAGCAACAGCGCCGCCCTCCCCGTCAAAACAGCCATCAATCCCGACGAAATTAAATAAAACCCAAAGCGTCTCACAACATTATTCGTCGTGCAATGCGCCAGACTGTGCGCGACCCTAGCCGCGACATACGCCCACGCTAGCCGAGCGTCAGTCTTCCCGCCGCCCGCAATCGCCAGCACCGCCGCCACGGCGTAGAACTGCGTGGGCTGCTCGAACAAGTTCGAGAAGTTGTCGGCCTTCCAGCGCACGGATGCGGGTGTCATCTTGTTGACCTCCTCGCGCGTAAGCTCGTTCTTGTCGGCAATGCGAAGGCGAGTGAACACGGGGAGGCGCACCGCGAACATCCAGCCTTCGACGACGAGGGTCCAGGCGTTGAGGGCGATGATTGGTGGGAGGAGGGGGGAGGCGCGGATGGACTCCATGGTTGTGTAGGTATGGGTGGGACTGGTTGCGGTGGTTGCGGTGGTTGCGGTGGTTGTGGATGTGGTAGTGAGTTTGCAATTGGTTGTTGAAGGTGTCAATTGAGAGTATATTGGAATATATATTGTCTTCGAACGGAGGTTCTCTATAGTCCGATGTGCCTGCGCTTGTGATTGCGGGGCTGGTGCGGCTTGTATAGCCCCCGTCTTACCGTCATACAGGTTGGAGAACTACCGAGGTTTGTTCCCCGCAAAGTTCCTTGTGAATACTTTGAAATGATAACAATACTCAGAGTAGTATCTCGATGCGGGGATTTAATATCTCTTGGCGAACTTGTGCACAGTTGAGAGTCAATACACGTAATTAATGTTAATAACTTCTGGTTATTAGGTGCATTTTATTATTATTAGTTGTTAAAATGATTGCATGGAGCTTCCCAGGCTGCAGCTAGGCACAGACCCTCCCCCAGACTTTCCGTGTCGTAGCGTCTCCGTCTCCGACCTTCCCAAATGCCGCCAAGTATAACCACGTCCATCAAGAGCACTTACGCTACTACTGATCTACTACAGCCGTTTCTATCTTTGTAGCTACAAGATGTGCTACGTCGGATTGGAAATTATCATTGCAGATGGCCGATATTTCGTATATTCCTATTGCCGGAGGCATATGGAAGTACCTGAACGAGTAGATCTGATTGTTGACAAAATACCAGTGGATCCTGACCAGTATAGAGGTGCAGTACCCATATGCCACTCTAGTTGGGTATACAGTCCGTCAGTGTTTCTAACTCTTCTTAGAATGGCTCAAAAAGGAGCGCAAAGATCACTCCAAGTTAAAGGCGCGGCTAGACGTTCAGATTTGTACTATATCCGAAGCTAATAAGGCAATCCTTATGGAGTTCACGGATCTCTGGGAACCTAATGCAGAAGAGTATGTTGTTCGTCCGCTTGGTGGTGTCATGAGGTGGACTTTCGACCATAGAGGACCACATGGGTTTATTGAGCGACCCCCCCAGGCGCTCATAAACAAAGGGTTTGATCTTTGGATGGCCGATATGTTTGCTGATGGAACAGACGAATTGCACGGTGGTGCGTATGATATTCTCACCAATGCAGGCAATACAGACGAGGTCCGCAGTCCTTGGAAATACAGAATTTACACCATCAATCTTGACAGAGAGATCTTCTCTGTCAATAACCGTACTTTCTACAACCTTTGGGATATTCCTCAACACCGCAAAACTGGAAAATCTCCCCAATCCGTACCCTTTAACATTGACTCCGAGAATTACTTTGGAGACTGTCCCGGTGACCGTGACAAATATCAGACAATTTACCACCAGTATAACCACTCAGTGGTTAATGCAATGAATGGGTCGTCTGATCCTTCTGTACAGCAGGCCATGTCAATGATGTTCTTTAAAAAATTCACTGACCCATATGCTATGCGCTTCTCGGAGTATGCCACTAGCTGGGGGTACAAGGACTTTGCCTTTCGTGAATTCGCCTTTGCAATTTTATCCATCGCAACAGGGAGATATTACTTCATAGACCGCGCCGACTATAGCAAATTTGCTGGCTATGATGACATGGGATATATTATTGATCGAAACAGTGGCGAGCCATTGTCAATACCAATTTTTGGCTCGGAATGCCATGACCCTGGCGTCTCTCCTGGCTCGGCCCCAGCTGGTACTTTATACTGGTTTGAGAACGTCTTGGTGAGCCTCGTGCCAGACTCCGTCTTTAGGCAGGATACAGAGGCCGCCATTGCAAAAGCGGTGGAGTACGGGTTTGAGGAAGGAAAGACCAACTTCGAAGTTATCCTCTTTTCGCTTTTCAACGTCATTTTGCTCGAGGCGTATGTGAAGGATGGCGTCCAGGCGATCAGACGCACAGGAGTGATATCTATCCAAGATCGAGGCAGGAAGAGCGGCTGGACTTTCGAGCCTAACCAGCTTGTTTTTCGGCGAGAGAATGATATTGCGACCAGCTTTCAACAAGTCTGCCACAAACAGATGGGATTTGCCAAACTGCAGAATTTCTTCAATGTTGCTGTGAGGCGAAATCTGCCTTCCACTCGTACCAACGAACAGCTGCCAATTGAGCTATATGCCAATATTATTTCATATGCCGATCCGCGCACGCTTTATGCTATATCACAGGTCTCTTGGGCCCTCCGTAGGCTCTGCCAAGAGAGCTTTGCATTTAGTGATGATCTCGATACCGTCGGGTTTGACGCCTCCCTCAAGGGGCCTTCTTACACGGGACCACCGAAATATGAGCTTTCCGAAGAGGAAATATTGGAGATGGAAATGGAGGAACAGGCCAGGCCCGCAGGTCAGCCAGAGTTATGTCTTAATGACCTCGGTACATTTACCTTCCGAAATCGCTTGACAGGGCTTGTCACGAAATCTGGAATGGACGTTAAACAAAGAATTGACAACGACCTAAGGGTATTATCTGCACATGAGGACTATTCTAGGATATGGTGCCCAATCATTGGAGGTAAATCACGGCCGAGCTTGATAATGCAGATCATGTTTCACTTGAACTTTTAATCTACGAATCTATACTGAAATCTAAACTGAAATATCTTCGGGTCGGGCAATCAATTTTTGCACCCTCACATTAAACGTCGTTTGTAGTTCGGATTGCCAACTTCGCACTCTCTGTTTCTGCACGGTTTGCGATTGACGCTGAAACAAACCCCAAATACGGTTTACTGGGCTGCAGGACTCGCGACAGATACTCGGGATGGAACTGTACTCCTACAAACCAAGGGTGGTCTTTGAGCTCGATTACCTCCATACGGACGTTTTTGTCGTCTTTGCCAATGAAATGGAGTCCGGCTGCGCCGAGACGCTCAATATACTCGGGGTTAACCTCATATCGATGACGATGGCGCTCACTGATGATTTCCTTTCCCTAATACAATTTCCTTAGTTTTGACCACTCACTTCCTTCCTGGAAGATAGTTGGTCGGCTACCAAGTCTCATTGTGCCTCCCATAGTCTCCTTATCAATCTCTGGCATGAATATGATAATTGGCTCCGGGCAATTCGCAGAGAGCTCGATCGAGCCTGCTTTGGGGATGTTACACATGTGGCGTGCGGACTCGATGACAGATACTTGCATACCCAGGCATACCCCTAGGTACGGGGTTTTATTTTCCCTGGCCCATTGTGCAGCTGCGATCATTCCTTCTGTCCCACGCTCACCGAATCCACCAGGCACGAGGATACCGTCTGCCGAGCGGACTTTACTCCACGCTAGATCATACTCTTCTTGTGAGGATTCCTGGGCGGGCTTCTCCAAGTGTGAGGCTTCGACGGCAACGAGGTTGAGCTTGTGTTTCCACGCCATGACGGAATGTTCCAATGACTTCAGGACTGACACGTAAGAGTCCATGAACGTCGTGTATTTACCAACCAGGGCTATTGTTACGCTTTTACAAGATTCGCTTCGGGGTGCAGTCAAGGCCTTCCAATCCCTCCATATTTTGACACCGTTCGCGGTCTGTTGTGGAGTCTTCTCCAGGAGGTCAAGGCGGAGAAGTTTGTAATTGATGGAATCAGGCCCTGGTCTTCCAACAGGGCAGGGACGTGGTATGTAGACGGAACATTGTGTACGGCGATGATGTTAGCTACCTTCACATTACACGACGAAGCAACCTTGTCTATAGTGGATTTTGCGAGAGGAACTTCGCAGTGGCATGCAATCTTTGGAAATTAGCAGATCCAAAGACGATTGACAAGATATGCTTACTAGATCGGGTTTCAGTCCCGTAGAAAGCACATCCCGCATAGCGGCCTGTGTAGGCTTGGTCTTCTGCTCGTCATTCATTATCACAGGCACCAAAGTGACAAGAATGTGCGTCCATTGATCTTCTCCGACTCGCCTCAAAGCTTCCAGGAAAGGCGCATTTTCCATATCACCTGCCGTACCTCCAAGCTCAATCACGCACACATCTGGCGACTCGTTAGTATCATCGACCGATATCTGCGCCACGCGCTCTATCCAGTCCGCGATCGCGTCCACAAGGTGCGGCACGATCTGAACTGTTTTGCCCAAATATACGCCCCGTCGTTCAGCTTCAATGACGTGCTGGTATATTTTCCCAGTAGTGATATTATGCTCCCGAGTCAACGTGATATTCAGGTAGCGCTCGTAGTTGCCCAGGTCGAGATCAACCTCCCCGCCACCGTCAAGAACGAAGACCTCCCCGTGCTCCGTAGGCGCCATGGTTCCCGCGTCGACGTTTATATAGGGGTCGATCTTGATCATTGTCACGCTCAGGCCCTGCGTTTTGAGGAGCAGCCCGGTACTGAACGCTTTGGATACAATAAGTAGGTTTCTGAGAGAGGCATAACTTGAGAGAATGCATACCGATAATACCCTTCCCAACGCCGCTCACCACGCCTACACCTGGGTTAGAAACTTCTATGAGAGGCAAGAAGTTCCACCCGATTACCTCCTGATACTAAGATGTACTTCATTTTCGTGGATACCAGTATTCAAGCAGTAACTGATCGAGTTGTCGAACTTGAAGGAGAAGATCATGGATTGTTAAATTCTCACATGTTGCCTGGAAGCGGTGTGGGATCGCTCCCTGCTGCCTGTTGGAACAGGGATACAGGGACGGGTTGTCTTCGGGAGTATACGAAACCCACTTAACTAATGACGAATCAGGCAATAAAGAGGCTAGATCACAAACTTTAAGTTGACCCCTCCACCCCCACGTAAGTCATCAAGACAGTGGGGGTACAGCCCAAAAGTTTGAAGACATTATTTGGGATCCAAGCACATATAAATCGGCTATTCGCCCAAGAATTCCATAGCAATAATAATATTTATTCAAAGACAATATAAGCAACCCAGACTCCAGACCAGACCCCGCCGCCGTGATACATTCTATGCAACCCGCACCGATGCATCGGACACCGCCTGACCGAGGCCCATCCCACCGTTCCCATCCTAGCCATGCCCCCACCCCAGCTTGTAAAAAGATGCCTGCAAAAATAATCAATCATTATAAGTACTCCATCCTCCCTGGCTACAAGAACCCCTTGCTCATACTAGTCTGCCTGCTCTGCGACCCCTTCCTCTTAGGAATCACAATCCCATCCTCACCCCCGAGAATGCTTGCATTCTCGTCGCCCCACTCGCTACTCATACCTCCTCTTGCCCACTGCCCAGATCTTCTGACCGTACCTCCGGAGATAGTCGCTCCCTTCTCCATGCGTAGCGCCTTCCAAGCACCAAGCTCTCGCTCAAGTCGAAGAGCCTTCTCCTTCTCTTCGCGGAGCTCTCTCTCGGCCCGTCGGGCACTTAATTGATTGCTGCTGTCGCTGGCCTGGAGCTCGTCGATCGTTTTGAGTAGCTTTTCGGCCTTTTCGCGACTGCGGTTTATGTCGTCTTGGAGTTGGCTGTTGGCCTTCTCACGCCGTTCAATCTGTTGCTGGAGGTCTTTGACGGTGCGGTCGACGTTGCGGACATCACGCTGGGACTTAGATCGCTCGGATTCTTGCGCTTCAAGTTGGCTCTCAAGCTGGGCGAATATTAGCTGTGCTCTCACTTGACTGTACGGAATATATACATACCTCTTGTACCCGGCCATGGAGGAATCTAACATCTTGGCTGGCGCTGGAATAGCCTTTGGTTTCTAGATCCACCAACCGAACTTGAACATCTTTCAATGATTTTTCGAGAGCAGCCTTCTCTTTATGAAGTTGGACGGTAGTTTCTCGCTCAGCAACGATATCTTTCTGCATCTCGGATGTCAGAGCCTCGGCACGCCTCATCTTTTCTACAGCCGCGGCAGCAATGTCTTCGTTTTGGGCCAAGCTCGATTTCAGCTCAAGAAGCTCCTTATCGAGACCCGCAGCGTTGCGAAGTGATGGGCTGTCTCCGCGAACGAGACCTTCAAAGCCGTTCTTGGCTTCCTCTAGACGCGCTTCGAGGCCGCGCTTTTCACGCTGGAGGGCATCGCGCTCGGCAGCAACGTCATCAACTGAAGTTCTCAGACTGCGAACCTGTGAAAGGAGGGATACAATTTTGCCTTGGGCATCATTGTGAGCGTTGGAGGCTTCATCTCGAGAGGAGACCAAGTCTGCCAGAGTGACTTCGAGACGGGCCTTCTCTTTTGACCATGTGGAACTGTTGAGCACTTCATCATCCCACTTGGATCTAAGATCGTCAAGTTCTTCTCGTAGTCTTGTATTCTCAGACTGCTTAAAGAGCCTCTCCTCACGAGCAATATCCAGTTCATTTGTCAAAGTCGCAAACTCAGCCTGGTACTTCTTGCGCGTCTGCTCCATGCTGGTCTCTTTGTCCTCTATGTCCATTGCACGCTGGCTACGATAGTCTTCGAGCTCGTGCTGGAGGCGCTTTCTGGCCTGGATAGCTCCTTCCAGATCGGCCGAGAGATCCTCTAGTCTCTCCTCATAGCTCTGGTTTTGTCGCTGAAGGTCTTCGATAGAACCCTCCATCTGCTTCCTTTCGGACATGATGGTCGCACAAGTTTCCTCAGCCTCTCTTGCTTGGGACCTAGCAAACTGTTCGGCCCTAGAGGCTTTGAGGACAGCGATTTCGGCCTGTTCAAGTTTGTTGAAGTACTCATCCGCTCGGCCCTTGTAAAGGGCAAGACTAGACGAGACTTCGGCTACCTTGGAAGACTCGGCGTCGAATTGGATTTGAAGATCAGCAAACTCCTGCAGTAACTGATTTCGGCTTGTGATGTCCTGATCCCTAGCTCGGGCCATCTCTTCAAGGTCAGATTTGGCATCTCTAAGCTCAACTTCCAATGTCGCCCTAGCGTGTTTCAAACCATCAAAATGGTCTTTGATATCAGAAAGCTCAGCCGCAGCATCGTCATTTAAATGAACCAGTGATCGTCTGGCGTCCTCCTGATTGCTAATCAATTCATAGAGCTCCTCGTGAGACCTCGTCTGGACATCGCGGAGAGACAGAGCACCTGATTGCACACTCCTCTCTAGCTGCGAAACCTTCTTCGCAGAGTCGTCGAGCATATCGTGCAACCTAGTATTTGCCTTTTCGAGTTTGTGCACTCGTCTCAACGAAGGGCTATCATCCGGCCACAACTCTCGAGATGGAGTGGAGCGTTCAATCTGGCTTTGAAGGTGACGGTTTTGCATCTGCGTCAGCTGGAGTTGGTTTTGCAGCTCTTCTAACTCAGTCTTGAGATCCATGCGATTGTTAAAACTTAATAGATCGGCAGTTCTATCGGAGCGGCCTGAGTCCAAGGTAGGGTCGGCGTCATTGGTCGCTACTCGGCGAGTTGGTGTCGAGACGTTGGAATGTACCCTTCCATTCGCCTTCGTACGCGCATGAGTTGGAGATTGGAATGGTACTTGATTCGGGTGAATCTCTTCAAGCTTGGTGCGAGGTCTCTCAACCGATTCTATATCTGCCTCGTACTTTTTACGCAAGTCCGAGAGCTGAGATTCAGCATTAGATCGACCAGCCAATTGTACTCGCAGGTTCTGTTGTAAGTCCTGGACTTTACGAACGAGGTCGTATTTCTCGAGAATTGACGTATCGGCCACTCCATCTCCCAGTGGAACTTGGGCAGATACCTCAGGATCGACAACCTTGAGGAGCTGCAATCTCTGAGCCCGAAGCTCTTCAAGCTCTCTGTCGCGGCCATCCAAGCTTGATTGCAGTTTCTTCACTAATTCCTGGGATTGTGTGCGCAGTTGCTCCTCTTTTTCGATCTTCCTTTTCGCCTCAGCTAGCTGTGTCGTAGTGTTGGATGAATTCATCTCGGCATTTCGACTTGCTTTGTGCTCACGAGAAACTTCGTGGTTCAGATCCTCTACTGTTAATTGAAGCTTCTCATTCTTTTTCTGCACGGAGGCTGCAAGCATCTGAACCTCTTCGAGCTGCTTTAATAGCTTCATGTTTTGCTCTTCGTTTCTGGCCTTCTCACGCTGTAAGGCTACAACCTTTCCTCGTTGAGACTCACTGGCCTGAGAACCAGCACGGGCCAGCTCAAGGCCTTTCTGTTGTATCTTGTTAAGAAGTGCACGATTGTCATTCTCGGAAGCCATCAACCTGCTCTTGACTGTGTTTAGTTCGCTTTCGAGGCGCTCTTTCTGTTGGTCGACTTGGAGACCGAAATTTCCAGATTCGAGGATCATTTTGTTAAGCTCGTCAACTTGCTGGCTCAGCTTTGTGCATTCGGCTTCAAACCATTTAAGACGGCTTTGTTCGGCTTCAAGGTCTCTCATCAAACCTGCTTCACGCTCTCTTGCCACCCTTGAAGCATTGCGCTCACCAGCAAGTTCCGCCTGAATTTTCAGCTCTTCCATTGCGGATTTGGCTTCCCTTAGTCTCCGAATCTCGTTTCTTGCTTCGTTCCTTTCCTTCTCTGCGGCGGCGCGACCTTCCGTGGCCCGCCTCAAAGTATCCTGCTGTACATAAAGCTCCTTCTCAATGGTGATTTTGGCTTCATTTAGTACCTGATACTCCTCCTTGAGTTTCTGGAATTTATGTTCTCCAAGCAATTGCACGTCATCTCTTGATTGGCGTTCTCTGCTGAGATCAGTCTGGACAGCGAAGAGTTGATCTTTCAGGTCTTTGATCTGAGACTCGAGGAGCTTTCGACTCTGGCCCGCTTCTGCGTCTTCGGTAAGTCTGGCCTCAAGTAATTTCTTTGCATCGGCTGCCTCGCGTTCGAGCTGGGATTTTTGCGTCTTCATTGCCACCATCTCAGCCTGGACCTCTCGTACCCTGGCAGCAATAATGTTCTTGCTATCAAGCAAAGATTTCTTTTCGTCCTCGAAAGAAGCCTGGTTGGCCTCATATTTCTTGTTATCGGACCGTAGAATTGCTAATTCGCTCTCTTTGCGCCTAACGAGATCTTCATAACCGGTCGATGTGGACGCCAATTCTGACAATTGCTGTTGGGCCTTTCTAGTCTCGTCGGCGAGTGCTTGCTCTCGCGAGCGCGATGCTTGTAGATCTTTAGTTGTTCGTGCTAGCTTAACATCGAGGTCCTGGTCGATTTTAAGAAGTTTCTTCTCCAGTTCCTGCGCCTTACGATCTTTCAAGCTCAACTGGCTTTGGAGCATCTGGACTTCTTGGGATAGTTCGGCCTCAGCCGATGATCTCTGCGATTGAGCTTGAGAGAGCTCCTCAAATTTGGAATCCATATCTGCGAGCTTCTGCATGAGACTCTGCTTTTCGGCTTCAAGATTATAAATTATCGTTCCGGCATGTGACAGCTGCGCTCGCAGGTCTTCTGACTGCTCTTCGGCCTTTTTCTTAGCGTCCAAAAGCTCGTCAAGGTGATCTTCTAATTTCTCCTGGTCATCGATTGCGCCAGCCAGTTTGTCACTAAGCTCAACCTCACGCATCTGTAGCCGCTTGAAGATTTCCTCCTTATCCAATGCGAGTGAACGCTCGCTCTCTAGAGTTGTCTGTATTCGCTGCATCTCCGCGTGGACGTTGCGCCGTTCATCCTCAACCCTTTGGCGATCAACCGCTTCTTGTTTAATTCTCTCCCCGAGTTTCTGAATCATCTCGTCTCGTTTTTTCACCTCACCAGAAGTACGGGTGGCACCGAGTAAAGGCTTCATTTTGGCCAGCAACTGCCACCACGGGTTGTCGCACAGGTTAAGGTAAACCTGGAAGTTTCGCTGGATTATTCGTGTGGCTTCGGCTCTATAGAGTCTTTTGTGTGCAATTCGTCGCTGACTGAAGCCTCGAGCAACAGATTGGAACCGGGACATGATCTCACGAATCAGCGCATCGCGTTGCTCTTCAAGCTCCGCTAACACCCCAGCCCTGAAAAATACCTTTGTCAGGCCGACTCTGAACATGGACTTATCCAATGTTAGTTTCTCTAGCATAATAGTCGCAGCAGCCTGTCCTTCCAAGTAGCCCTTTGGCATGTTCCTGCAGAGTACTTCGTATCGCTGGCGGAATTCGGAAAATGGCAGTCTATTCGGAAAGCCCGTCCGTGCAATTCTAATGCCTTCAAGGACACCATTGCAACGTAACTGATCCAATACCAAAGGCGCGCTTAGCTGCTTTGGTTTTTTCTTGTGGTTTGGAATTATGCACCTGACGAAATGCGGATGCGTTGAATGAAGCTGTGTCATAAGGTTTGAGAGTTGCTCTTTATGCCTTTGAGCTACCGTACGGAATAACCCCTTCTTTACACGACTACTGCGGATACCAGAGCTTTCGTCGTCCGGGTCTGCGCAATCCACAAAAAGGTTAGACACGTGCTTATCCGCAGATGCTGCCAATAGTCTCGTGATATTGTCATTGAGAGGATCCTTATTCTTTTCTAGCCACCCTTCAGTCGAATATTCGACCTCGGCCGCGTAGTGGGTAAGCAAGAATCCTTGTTTGAGTCGAGAGGAGCGATACTTCGGAGTCTTGCGATCCCACAAGGAATTGAGTTTCTCCGTGAACGATTTGTCGGTTGCTTTCGGCATCACAGAGTCTTCATCCAAGCAGGAGAATATACCAATCGGGTTGGACAATTCTATCAGATCTATTGTCGGCTGCAGATCACGACCAAAATCTATGAATTTCCACTCAATCTGTTCTCGTGCATATTCTTCCTGCTCAAGGACAAACATGTGGTGGTTGAAGAACTGTTGAAGTTTCTCGTTCGTGTAGTTGATGCAAAGCTGCTCGAAGCTGTTCTCTTCGAATATCTCAAATCCAGCAATGTCTAGTACGCCAATGAAATGAGAATCATCGAGTCCCATGCCTGTTCGGTCTAGTTGCCGATTGATTTTGGAGACTAAGTCACCAAATCCTCGCTCATAGATTCCTTTGGCCAAGGCATCGATGGCCAGTCTGACTTGTTCGGGGGTTTGAACCTTCTCAACCCACTCTCGGCCAGCTTTTACCCGCGGATGCAGAAGGCCGGAAAGGAAGGGCTCGACTGGTATTCCTAGCAACCTACAAAACTTCTCCGCTTCCGCGCGAGCGTTTGATGCCAAGCGGGCCTGATCCGCGCCACGGCTCTCATTCATCACCGAGATATTGCCCAAGTGAAGCACAGCGGCCACGGTCCGGAAAATGGAGTCCTGATCTTTCTCTGAGAACCCCATGACATCGAAGGCCTCGATTAACGAGTTCCATTCGTCTCTGTCGGAGATTCCGGAAATTGTATCGTTGCCATCTCTTGTGTATGTAAAATCCTGGACATCCAGATTTTCGAGGAGGTATTTTTGCTTCATTTGGCGGTCAGCGCCCTTGAGAAGCTGATAAAATACATGGTAGTTCCGCTCGTGAGAATTAAGCCGGACTACCCTCGATTTTTCCAGCAAGTACCAATCGATAAAGGCCCCCGCGATCGTGCCTGTCCTCGAGAACTCGATCCGGATGAATTTTCCGAAACGTGACGAGTTGTTGTTCCGGACGGTTTGCGCATTCCCGAACGCCTCTAGAATTGGGTTTGCCCGTAGAATTTGCGCCGAGAGGTTTGATTGCTGGATTTTATTCTTGGCGGGTGAATCTGAATGTGCAACAGCGGCAAGATATTGGATGACTTTCTTCGTGTTTTCTGTCTTTCCTGCGCCGGATTCTCCTGTGACAAGGATGCTTTGGTTTTGTCCTTCGTCCACCAAGTTCCGGAATGCTTCATCTGCCATGGCATAAATATGTGGCTTTGTGTCTTCCCGGCTTCGCCCTCTATACATATTTATGTACTCATTGGTATAAATAGGCAGTGAGCAATAAGGGTTGATGGTAACCAAGAAAAGACCAGAATATGTATATATCAGGTCGGCTTGGTATCGCATATGTAGGTTATGAACGACCGATGCTTCGTTCAAATGCGTCAGCTCAGCCATATCGTCTGCCTTGTCAAATTTCGCCGGGTTGACTTTGTCGACATTCTCACTATGAACCTCCCGTTGCTATGAATAGTATTAGCAAGGCCGGGGAAGGAAAAATCGGTGATCTTACACTGCCATCGTCGCATTGTACAAGTATTTGGCCACCTTCAAGCTCCTCCACAATCCACCCTCGAATGAAGGCCATAGCAGGGTCCTTCAACCAAACATACCGTTTACCGGAGAAGTCATTTTCGCCTTCAATTCCATTGATGACCTTCGTTCTTTCTTGCGACTCCTCGGTTTTAATAAATGAAGGCGCAAAAGTGTTAGATTTTATGGCAGATATCTTTGAATCTGAGCGCTGTCGACTGTGAACTGGGCCTTTTCCTGGCGTTGGAGTTGTTACTGGCGAATATGACTGATTTCGAGTGTGAGATACCGAATGTGTCGGTGGCGGAGATTCTATTGAAGACGAGGGCATTGAGCCAGAGCTGCTTTGATTATAAGGCGATGTTGTTGCTCTTGCCCTTGCAAAGGGACTTGCACGCAATTGTGCAGAGCCATTCTGAGCCATGAGGAAATGTCGTGGATGAAGCACTGGTGTTGAGGACGTGGAAGGCCCGTTACGAGCAGGCCATGGAGCCTTTCAACAAACCGCAATAGTGGTGCTCAATAGCTGTGCCTCAATATCATCCAAATCATTAGAATCCAAGCCTGCTTATGAATTATTTGTCGTGGGGGTTATTGTTAGATGTTGACGTTCCCAGTGTCACTTGAGGCTTATCCAGAAGTAAACAAACCCCATTAAAACGCGGTTGCCGTGTACCGTGCAAGGGTCTCACGTGATCCAGCTTCTTTAGTTCTGCGCTAACAGCTCAGGCGCTAAGCGGACCAAGCGCGATGCAAATCACTCTACTCTTTTGTTAACATCTCAGGATAACTCCTATCCTCAATTACGCGCCGTTGTTCAACAAGAAGAGGAGGAAACAGGGGCTGCCGTCCATCTTGTCAGCAGAAATTTGTTGTATTGCAGAGCGCATTTTGTTGCCTTCGATCCTCACCCGGGATTTAGTCCTCGCGCGTTCATCTATCGAAACTGTAGACGACATCCTAGCGTACCTGCTAACATGATATCGCGGGTCATTGAGCTTCACGAAAATTCCTGACGTTCTCTTAGTTTAATACTAACTGGATGTGTATAATTGCACGAGCACAAGACCACATATATCGCGCTCATGGCAGGGTATCCCCCGCCACCCTCCTTTGGCCCTGCCCCGGGGCAGAGGAGCCAGGCAGTTCCTTTCCAATACCCAACGCCACAGAACGCCGAATACGCCTACCCCAGACCATCCGAATTTGCAAATATATCAGCGTTTGATCGAAATGCAGCTACCCTTGCCCCTGGGCTTGAGTATAACGCCAGGCCCCATCCATTCAACCCGACTGCCCAAAATTCTGGAGCGCCTCCTCTACCAATACCAATATATGGCGGGTTAGATCCTAGTGCACTATACCAGAGACAAGTGTGGGCTGCACAAGCCAACCCCCCCGGGATTTCAAATCCACTCGACCCGTCAACGACTGGTGTTATTTCTGGGCAAGGACCGTTCGCCGTGCGGCCAGAACCGATGCCACAAGCGGTCATTGAACCGGCCGCGACTCGCTCGAGGCCACAAGCCACAGAAGAAGGCGAACTAAGCGAAGGCGAATATGAGGAGGACAATGCGGAAAGGGTTTCTGGGCCTGCTCCAGGGGAAGCACGAAGCTATAATGGCTATCAAACGGATCGTGGGCGACCCTCAAATGGGACAGTAAGCCAGCGGCAGAGCAGCTTTGAGAAAATTACGCCTGTCCCGTTGACTGGTACGGTTGCACTACTTTCCGTTTGCATGCATGTTACTAAATAATTTTAGATTCATATGGACGATCCCGAGATATGCACCGGCAGAGCTCAGATTCATATTCTCCGCCATCATCGGGTCCCACCGCTTTAGTTGTCGCAGAGCGAGAACAGGATAAACGGATGTTTGGTCTCGGCAAGCATGAAGTGGAATCAAACTCGAACCGCCAGGAACAAAATGGAAAGCAAGAGCAAGAAAACCGCAGTAGCCTCACTTCTACGTCTGTCAGCCGCGCAAAATCAGTTCAAGATGCCAGGCGACAAGCACAAAATGCTGTGCTGAATCTCATACCGTTAAAAGTTCGCTTTCAGAATTTTGTTGACGAAGGGATTGATGAAGAAATCATCAGAAGTGTTTTTGATGACATTGGCATGTCTTCATCTTACTCCCCCACCAAAAGCCAGCTGTGCGTTACCCCACAAGCGGTTGCAAGTGTTGTGTCCAATTCTACTACCAGTGGCGCTTCTCAAATTCACTCCAAATTCACCACAAACACTACCAATACGAACGGTAGCAGCCAATACGCCGGTAGCTCTCAACAAACCACCAACAACGCTATTCCAATAACAAATAAAGGCGAAGAGCGCAAAGATAGGATCGCACGATTACTAGAAGAGAAAAGTAAAAAGCTCCTGAACTTACCACAACCAATGTCGCCCGCCATTCCAATCTTGACCGATAATATTTTGGCAAGTAAATCAACAACTTCACAATCCACAACTAAGGTGGATAAAGAGAAGTTGTTGAAGCAAAAAATGGAGGCTCTCCAGAAATCACGAGAAGCACGGGCACAAAAAACTACAGCAAAACAAACTGCTGAGTCTACTATGCAATCTGAAGCGACCGGGCCTGGCCAACCTCAAATCCCTCCATCTCAGATCAACGCTCCTTCAACCTCGCTGCCTTCCACTTTGCCACCCAACGATATTCGAACTTACTCGGCCTCCCCACAACATTTAGAGCCTCAAACACTGGTGCCTTCAATCCCAGGCCTTTTTCTTTCTGGTGCACCTGGCGCCGTGCAACCAAACATACCTCAGAGCACATCGATTGTTCAAAGTGCCAATCTTCGCAAACGTCCTGTGGCGTCCGACTTCGATTCGAATGCGCCCACTAATACGACATACAAACGTCCATTCGGTCACAGCAGAAACGATCAGCGTCTGGTGATTGACGTCAGCGAGGAAGAATCTGACAACGAATCCGTCGAAATGGAGATAGATGATCAAGTGGGTGATATCTTGGTACGGGACATTCAGGCGGCAAATCCATTAAGACCAGGCTTACGGGATCTTCCTCCGCTTTCCGATTTCCCTCCAAAGAAATCATTTGCTGCTCCATCATCAACCCTTAGCACCCCTCCGAGCCTTCAAGGTCCACAACGTACTTCTACCCGCCCTGAAGATCTGAAGAGGAAGGAATTTGAAATTCAGGAGATGAGAAGAAAGATTGCCGAAGCCGAGCTACGGAAGAAAGCAAAGCTAGTTGCAAGTGGGCCACAAACCCCTTTGAACAAAACATCCACACCGGTTGAAAATAGATCACTGAAGGATGCGAGTATATCAAACAAGATCCATACTTCGGTTCATATCGAGCGTCTCATCGATGATGCAAGCCGGAGAATAGAAGAAGAACAAGGAAAACTTGCACGAGCTCAGGCACTCGAGGAGCACAGTGCCGAAGATCTGAAGCAAAGAGAGACGGAGCAAAGGCGCCAGCGTCGAGCTAAAATAGCTGCCGATCTTCCTGTTGTTGACGCAGAGGTTCAGGAATCACAAAAGAGACTCGCGGGTTTGAGAGAAGAAATGGAGAATCTAGAGCTTGCTGTTCAGAAACGATTGGAAGAAAAGCGCAGGCTTGCTGAGGAAATGGAAAAGCTAGGCCACGAAGTTGACGATCAACTCGAAGCCCATAGGGACCAATTGATAAGCTTAACTGCCGATATAGCTATGGGACAAGAAGGTATGTTTCCCTTTTCTTTATTTTCTATTGCACCCTATGACGATATTTTTACTCCCTTCTCTGCTCAAAAAAGATCTCATGGCTCATTCAATAGGTGATTCACCAATGCTTCCAGGGCCGGCTGACGCGGTCTTCTTTCCAGTCGATGCCAACCCAAAAACTATGACAGGTCAAGAAGATATTTCAATGTCGGATTATCGGCCAAGTTCAGAATCGCCAACTTCTCCGGAACGGACAACAACTGATGTCCTGGAATCCAAAGAGCCAAGTCCTTTGCCCGCTGAAGATGGGTTGTCTGGCAACCAACCTCAACTCCGTGATTCTCCAAGCGAGGAATCGCCACCGTCTGGTTTAGCAGATGGCCAGTCCTCTGAAGCCATTATGGCAGGTCTACCTGTCAAGCCTATGTCGGAGCAAGATGCCGCTAATACGGCTAATACCAACATGATGGAACCACGGGCTTCGCCGCTAAGCCTTCAAGATCAAGATCAATTACAAAGACCTCCGATGGATTTGAATGTTGACGATACCAATCCGCCCAGTCAGCAAGATACAGATGATGAGGTTGACATGGAAGAAAGCATTGCCGATGACTCAGAGTCTATGCAGTCCAAGGATATGGAAATCGATGAACCCTACCCGCCTGGCGATGAGTCAATTATTGGTATCCAAGACCAAAATGCCCCAGTACCTGAATCACTTGGCTTGGAGTCAAACCATGCTAGTGCCGCTGACGGTGATTCTGATATCTACGAGCCTCCAGAAGCCACTCCTCCATCAAGCACCGAGCTTATTGCAGCTAATTCTCCCTCCTTTAGCCCACAATCTCCCGAATCGACCCAGGACGCTCCTGGTACTGACAGAGAAATGTCCTTAGCACCACTTGAAGGTTCAACTGAACCTGCAGAACCAGCAGGGGCACAATTATCCCATATATTAAATGATGAAGTAGAGGTTTTCCTGCAAAACTTACAGTAACTTGCACTGACGCTATCACAGGACGAAACCGAAAAGGCTCCGGCACAGAAGTCTTTCTTCACACCCTACGAGAGCCCTTTAAAGCGCTTCAAAGCGTACCGTTTCCACCCCGAATTCACCAAGCAAGTCCCTGGCGGCTATAAGTCATTAACTTACAGCAACAACATTGATGATAGCAAAGAGCTTTGTCGGTTCGAGCTGGCAGGTGGTGTTTGTAACGACGTGTCATGCGAGTTCCAACATTTTCGAGATATTGTCCTTCCTGGTGCGTGGGTCGATGTCTCCACCGTCCTAGGTCCCCCTTTTGCTTGGAGTTGCTCGTTTGACTAACTTTATGCGCTGCTAACATAGATGAGTTAATTCTGGTATCGCTTGGTGACAGCTCCGGCTACAAAGAAGAAGACAGGACGAGATTTATCAAAGGTTTGAAGGAAGTGCTTCAAGACCTGCGTATCTCCAAGATTCGCGATTTCCAGGTCATTGCCGCCAAGATTTGCATATTCCGCCAAAGCATGTTCGAAGACAGCTCCAAGGTCTTGCTGCTTGACAGTCCAGCCATCTAACGCAGGGCATCATACTCACACAGGGCGGACATCCAATGCGTACAGACTACTGACGAGGCTTTTGCCTCGCCCGGCGTCTTTGATTCTAGCTCCTTAGAGCACAACGACCCAAGCTTCATACATTCCGTAACTTTCCAAAGTTCCCAATTTTCCTTTCTCTTTCAACAGACACATAAGCCAATTCTCAGTGGCATCTTGCGTGGCGGCGTTTACATAACCATTGCATTTGGTACACGGCTTGCTCTTTACATGATATCCAACGGCGCGCGAGAGAAAGAGGAGGACGAAGAAGCCTTGTAAATGTATTATTGTACAGTACATAAGTGGAATACCATAGTTCCGATCGGGATAATCCATAGGCTAGGCAGTAATAAAAATGATCCATCCAATATGTTACTTCTCATAAGGTGAAGAATTGCCTCTGTCTTTATTAGTTGTTGGTAGCGTAGTGGTGGATTGGTGGACTCGACAACTCACTTTTTGTCATCCAAGCGTTGCTGAGCGAGAAGTCTGAAGTAGCTTCTTGGCGTTAGAGCTTTGGAGGGTACAGAGGGGTCCAACTACGGCAGTGCGGGTGTCTGACGTCAAAGCACGACCTGTACATCCCCGCCCTCAACAATTGTTAATAGATGCACATTAATTAATCTGCATTGACAATGAAGCAGCGGTTTTCTTCCCTAGATGTGAAGGCAAGTTTGCAGTGTTGCCCTAATGGGCTCTTGCTAATAGTTGCATAGGTCATTGCCCATGAGTTGTCAAACAGCCTGGTCACTTTGCGTCTTGCCAATGTCTATGACTTGTCCTCGGTACGTTAACAGAGAAGATACTGCAAGGATTATACTAACAGTTGGCATAGAAAATATTCCTGCTAAGGTTTGCGAAGCCAGATGATAAGAAGCAGATGATCATTGATTCCGGCTTCCGATGCCATCTGACGAGCTTCTCGAGAGCGACCGCCGCATCACCTTCAGTCTTTGTCACGAAGCTACGAAAATTTCTCAAAACTCGTCGAGTAACCGCGGTCTCTCAAGTTGGAACAGATAGAATAATCGAGTTTCAGTTTAGCGAAGGACAATACCGACTATACCTAGAATTCTATGCTGGTGGAAACATCATCCTCACCGATAAAGAGTTAAATATCTTGACGTTACAGAGAACAGTGCCTCCGGGGGAAGGGCAGGAAGAACAACGCATAGGGCTTAAATATTCGTTAGAAAACAGGCAAAATTACCTTGGCATCCCGCCTCTGACCAAGGAGAGACTGCAGGCCGCATTACAGAAGGCTGTTGAACAGAGCGAGAATGCACCTGCTCAGAAGAAGCAGGGTAAGAAGGGCATCGATTCGCTGAGGAGGGCGCTGGCAGTATCTATAACAGAATTCCCACCGTTACTCGTGGACCATGCGATGAGGGTCACAGGTTTTGATCCTACTCTAAAGCCCGCCGAAATCGCAAACAACGACACTCTGTTGGACCACCTTTTGCGGTCATTGGGAGAGGCAGATCGCGTCGTGAAAGAAATCACGGGTTCAGAGGTCGCGACTGGATATATAATTGCAAAGAAACAAGAAAGATCCGACAAAGTCGCGTCTGGGGATGAAGAGACTGAGCGACAGGCCCTGTTATATGAGGACTTCCACCCTTTCAAACCGAGGCAGTTTGAGAATGATCCATCCTGTACATTTGTACCATTCGAGGGTTTCAACAACACCGTTGACGAATTTTTTTCGTCGATTGAAGGACAGCGGTTAGAATCGAAACTCCATGAACGAGAGGTGACCGCGAAGAAAAAGCTTCAGGCCGCGAAAGACGATCAACAAAAGCGACTCGGCGGTCTCCAAGAAATTCAAACTCTCAACGAGCGCAAAGCTGGAGCTATTGAAGCTAACGTACAGAGAGTCCAAGAAGCAACTGATGCGGTGAACGGTCTAATCGCACAAGGGATGGACTGGATAGAAATAGGCAAGTTGATCGACATCGAACAAAAGCGAGGGAACCCAGTGGCTAGCATCATCAAATTGCCTTTGAAGTTGCATGAGAACACAATCACGCTACTCTTAGATGAGGAAATTTCCGTTGAAGACTGGGATGATGAGGCATACGAAACAGGTAGCGATGTCTCTGACATTGAGGACGAAGCACCCACAAAGGCGGCCGCGAAGAAAGTAGCAGACAATCGTTTGACTATTGATATTAATCTTGGTGCCTCCCCGTGGAGCAACGCTCGAGAATACTACGGACAAAGGCGTTCAGCTGCAGAGAAGGAGAAAAAGACACTGGAATCGTCAACTAAGGCTTTGAAGAGCACGTCTCATAAAATCCAGCAGGACTTAAAGAAAGGACTGAAGCAAGAGAAGGCTATTCTTCGGCCCGTGCGAAAGCACATGTGGTTTGAGAAATTCACGTGGTTTATCTCATCCGATGGGTATCTGGTTCTAGGCGGACGAGACGCTCAGCAGAATGAGATTCTCTACAAGAAATACCTCCGGAAGGGTGACGTCTATGTTCACGCAGACTTGGATGGTGCCGCGAGTGTTTTTATTCGAAATCATGAGGCAAGGGTTGATGCTCCTATACCGCCATCAACACTATCACAAGCCGGCATACTTGCAGTATCGTCATCTTCTGCCTGGGAATCGAAGGCTGGCATGCCCGCATGGTGGGCCAATGCTGATCAAGTCTCCAAATCCGCACCGACTGGAGATTATTTAAAACCTGGAAGCTTTGCAGTGCGAGGCAAGAAGAACTTCCTGCCTCCTGCCCCCCTTGTCTTGGGATTTGGGGTAATGTTCCATGTAAGCGATGAAAGTAAGGCGAGCCACATGAAGCATCGGGTGCATAGCGGCGAAGCCGCTACCGGTACAAGTGCTACAGGACCCGAAAGTGCTGAGTATCCAACACAACCCGATAGTGACGATGAAGATAACCAGCGTAATGCTTCGGACGACGATGATGAACAAGATGAAGAAAGCAGTGGCAAATCTACTGCCGAACTCAGGCAAAATCCGCTTCAATTCACTGGAAGTCAGGCCGACCCCGACGTGTCACAATCTGAGCCAGATGTGGAGACAGCAACTTCAACTGGTTTGCGAGACCTAGCTATCGATGACGAAAAGCCATCAGCGATCGCCAATGATGATGTCAAGGGAGCTAAAGGTGTGTCACCTGTAGAAGTCGATGATCCGAGGTCAGAAGCTGGCGCAGAGTCTTCGTCAGAAGAAGGTGTGGCCACACCGTCTTCGGCATCCACAAAGCAGAAAGGCCAAGCCCCACTACCGCGAGGAAAGCGCAACAAACTCAAGAAAGCCTCTCAGAAATATAAGCATCAAGACCTGGAAGACAAACTTGCAGCACAGGCTCTTACCGGTGCCACTGCAGGCGCCAAGAAGGCAGAGGCAGAAGCCGAGGCTAAGAGGGCCTTGGAGGCCGAACGGGCATTCAATGAACAGCGACGGAAGGCCCAGCACGAGCGCACCCAGCAAGAGATAGCTAAGCATGAGGAAGCTCGTAAGGCAATGATGGAAGCCGGCGAGGACATTGTGGATGAAGAGGTCGACGAGGCGGAGAAAGCCGTGTCTCTCGATTCGTTAGTCGGCACACCGCTTCCTGGCGATGTCATCCTGGATGTCATTCCTGTGTGTGCACCCTGGACGGCAATGGGGAAGTATAAGTATAAGGTTAAGCTTCAACCGGGCCCCATGAAGAAGGGCAAAGCGGTGAAGGAGATATTGTCGAAGTGGGGTGTGGATTCTCTTGTGAAAGCGCATGTGGACGAAAGCAGCAGTGATGTGGAGAAGATGTGGCCAAAGGAGGTCGAGCTAGTAAAGGGCTTGAAGGCGGAGGAGATAGTGAATGTGATACCAGTAGGAAAGGTAGCCATTATGCTTGGTGGAGGTGCATCTGGGGCGGCGCGGAAAGGAGGGGGAGCTGGGAAAGGGAAGGGCGGGAGAGGCAGTAAGAAGCAGAAATAATTAGAGTACATAAGGACTGTATATATATTGGATAGAGATAGATTCGATAATATACCCTTATATTTAATACTATTCTCCTAGTGAACTTATCAATTATTTATTCCGCAAATACCATCGAAAATAATTAATATAACAATTAAATCGTGCATATTTTCCCAATTAAATCAACCAAATAACAAATAGCAACAACATCCATATTATTAACTGGAGACATTACCAATGCATTTTATGTGGCATGAAATGGGAACGATGGGAAAGGAGCATGGTTGTTACAGTCGTTGGCTCGTTGAAGGAAATATGAATGTATGAAGTGCTGGTATTGTAGTTACATGGTTCTATACCTAACCGCCGTCCTTCATACTCATACTCTACCCCACAGCAAACAAACGCCATTCGCGACGCCAGCCCATGCGTCATTATGCCCCGCAGTCTCAGATCGCCATCCCAAATCAACACGTACCCGCTAACAAAACTCACTGCTCAAACTCCACCACCCGACTCTTCCCCGACGCCGTGCTCGCGCTTCTCGAGCGCGAGGCACTGCTTGTTGGAACCTTCAAATCCTCCATCGACACCTCCCCAACACCGCCCCCCTTACTACTCCCTGCCTCCGCATCCGCGCCCTCCAACAAATCACGATCCTCAGACCTCACAGACCTCCGATCCGCATCCCTCGCGTATGCGCTTGTGCTCGGTTTGCTATAGTCCTCGACCTCGTCTTCATCCTCGTCCTCATCGCGCTGTAGTGCATTCTTCTCGATATCCTTCTGCGCCTCGTCGACTCTGCGTCGCACCTCAGCCGCAACCCTCATGCCATCTGTCACGATGTTGTCTAGCACGCCTCGGAGACCCTTTCCAGGCGGAACCGCACCAGCTGATCCGGAGCCGCCCACACCCGGTACGATGCTAGGGGCGCGCGCAAAGCCGAGGTTGGCAAAGGTGGTCAGGTTCGACGAGCGTGAGGTGAGGGCGTCGGTGGCGGAGTCGAGGGTGTGGAAGGAAGCTGGGAAGGAGGACTCGAAGAATTGCTCTAGTAGCTCGTCGGCGAGGACTACCATGCGGAAGGTGGGGAGAGTGATGTGTAGAGGGTTGGATGGGTCGAGGGCTGCGTTCGCGGCTTCGGATTGCTGCTTGGAGACTGACCGTTGGGAGCCGCGCTTGTTGCCGGGTGTTTTGGGGAGTTTCTTGCTCATGCTGTTCTCAGGAGGGCTTAAATCGAGGAGGTCCTCCTCTTCGTCAGAGTCATCCCCTATGCCAAAGGAATCAGGTTGTGGCATGTCGTCCTCGGCTTCCTCGGCAACTTCTTGTTGGTGCTGAGGATGATCTGGGTCGGCGTACTCGAAGCACCTCCTGATAAATGCACTTACGCTACTCAGGAATCGTTCATTAGATGTTCCGTGGGGTCCTTCTAGCGGAGTTGAGCCAGGTGTCTCGGAAGGCGTCAATGAGCCTTCCAACCCGCGTCTCGAGAGGAAGAGCAGAGCCTCTGATATCCTCAAAATCCCTTCTCGATCGACCTTTCCATCGCCGTCGTCATCGTAAAGTTCAAAGAAATATGTGATGCTGCCCATAATATCACGCGTCCCCTTTATATGTGCAAGGCCCGTAACAACATTCGACAACGTTAGGGCTGAGTTCATATCCACATCCCATCGCCTAAATAATCTCTGCATAAACTCGTGATCGGCAGGCACAGGGTTTCCAGCTCCCCATGGCGAAAGAGAATTCTCTCTACGTCGTATGCTGCCAAAATATGATTGTTCTCTGGGTGTATCCTTCTCGGGTGGCGTTGGCGCGTCCGACACCGCCCATCGACATATCCCAGCAAGGAATTCTCGGAAGCCATCGTAGTCCATCAGAGTTGGGCTAGGGCCTAAACCAACACGGCCCTTCTCGATGCTCTGTCTGTCACTAAACACCACTTCCGATGTCGTACTCTTCAGCGCCTTGGCACGCCTCTCTACTTCTTCTTGTATCATCTGTGCGCGCTGCTGTCGCTCATATAGGATGCCGTAAAATCTATCGTATAATGCACCAAGCTCCTCCACGCTCAGGCGCTTACTATCAGGGCCGAGGTTGCGAATCGACGTCCGCTTAGCAAAGTTTTCTATGTTGTTCAGAACGGTGTCCTTGTGCTGCATTCTCTCATCGGTGATGGTGGTCTGGGTAATCGCCGAGAACTCCTTAAACGCAACAACCATGAGCTCCTGGAAGCGCGTGACGGCTCGCAGCTTTGGATTTTCAGACTTTGGATGTGCTGATTCGTCCAGTGTTGCAAAATACGTCTTTAGCACGGAGATAAATGCTCCATCGTCTGTGGCATCTAGAAGCTCTTCGCCGTTAATTCGTAAAATAGCCAATCCAACCTGAAACAGCACCTTGGGGCCCTCCAGAAAGAAGACATCAAGGACTCGGAAGGCGAATACCAAAGGCATTGAGTTGATATATAATGATAGAAACCAGGGAAGCGACACAACGGAAAGCTGTACGTCTGCCTTCACAAGGTGGTCCCAAAGAATTGGCATCGTCTTTTCGACAAGCGACTCGAAGACTCTTTGATCAAGGAGTGTGCCGTACATGGTTGTAGAGTAGTATCCAGGAAGTAGTCTGTCGCACAGAATTGAAAGTAAGTAAAACGCTTGCGCGTCTGACATATAAATCAGGAGGGCTGCCACTACGATGTTCATTGCCTGGCAGTACCCAACCTCCTCATTGATCCAACTGTAGGCGGTTAGAACCCTCCGTAACCGTTCGATCCCTTGTTCGCTCTGGAACCCAGGGTATTCTGGTAAACTTCGGTTCAAATCTTTCTCGATCTCATCGATGGCGAGGGATTCTCTTCCCTCAAACTTTGATAACGTATCCGCAAACAGAGTTGGCGACTGTAGGCGCAGATATAAACTCCCACTTGTCAACTCCCATATCTCCCCTCTCAGCCTATTCGGTAAGCCTACTCTCACAAGTTTATGGAATGTTGGTTGCCGTATTAATGTGACGTTCCTGCCGTTCTCCCTGAGGTACTCTGCCCACAGGCGCATCTTACTCCTATCCCTCAACTTCCTCGCATCGCCAGGATATTTGAATTCTGCATTCATGCCTAAACCTGCATCTGGGGCTGGGTCCTCCTTCTGCGGGTCCGGCCTGAGGAGAAACTCCGAATAACACTCTGCCACCACTTTCTTCAGCTTTCCGACCTCACCGATCGCACCCTTGAGCCCTTTCTTCAAGCCATCACAAAAGCGCTCGCATTGTTGACGGCTTCCGGCCAATTGTACTGTAATCTTTTGTAGCGAAGGTGAAGCTTTCGAGGAGTCTTTCGAGGCGGCGCTGCCCATCCCATTCCAGGTCGTGATAGCAAGGGCAAACTGTAGTCTGTTAGAGTCTACTCTGACACGCGGGTATACACATTATTACCTGGTAGCTCTGGCTATGCAGTCTTTCCACCCTCCTAATCGCGCACAGTGGCAGGGTAAACCCGTTCCCTCCTGGTCCAGCCCCATGTGTTTGCCCATTAAATCCTGAGCTTGTGGTTGTGCTCGCCGTCTGCAGGAAACTTGTCGGCTGGGTCGAGAAGCAGAGGTAGCTCTCGCTCAGATGGAGCTTGCCCGCATAGTGGTATCCGCGATCCCTATCCTTATCTTTCTCGCGCTGTGTAACATTTGCTGCATACTGGACGGCGGGGCTGACGGTAAGCTCAGCAGTAATCTCCTGGAGAGGGTTCTCGGAGTCCGGGAGACGGAATTGGCTACGGAAGAGCGTGGATTTTGCGGGATTCCGATCAGAAGACGATAGGTTGAGGGCTTGGGTCGGATCGATGAGGGTCTGCGCGGATTTCACGAGGGAGCTGAGGCTGAACATGGCTTTCCGTTTGAAGCTTGTTTGTATGAGAGCGCGCTCGCGTTGTAAGGCGTACTGAGGAGAATGGGGGCTCCGGATGGCGTTATAGCGCCCTCATGAGCAGGATAGCGAAATATGTGTATATCGGGGAGTAATGCTGTGGGGGTTGGAGCGTTCTTGCAATGTTGATATGGTCGCCTATCGATATCAGCCGCGTCGTCGTCGCCTCCGTTTGAGGTTTCGGGTACAGGTCAGGACGGGGGCTCGGAACATTGGTGCCGGGGATGCCACAAAACATAGGCCTCGACTTTAAGTCCAAATCGGTAGTTCTTTCTTGATTCTTGCATCCAAAATCTGACATATTATACATGCTTACGATATATACTCTAACGACTGATCTAAATCACGTAAAACTGCCACTGAGGCGCTCGCAGAGATTGAACAGTTCCTGGTGTGCACTGCTTCACTATATGTGGCAGGTAGCTGGGTAGGGAGATAGCTTGAGATCTTACTAACAGCATCAGCCGCACAGATCAAGAGAAACGGTATATCGACGCTGAGTACCATTGACTGGGAGGCTATGTCACGGCCATCGGAGTATTCTAGGTTTGGGGTTTCGCTCTGTCTGCTTGTTCAGTCCCCTAGCCCTCCGGCCCTATCGATCGTTCTACCAACCCTCTGTTCTCCATTCAATGAGCTCTGCTTTTAACACCTTTCTCTCTCTATTCTATCTTCCGTATTCTTTCATGCTTTCTTTTCTATTCTGCTGAGGGACGGCGATATAAATAAATATGCACGTCGTGTCAAGCACAGCCCAACAGGGATACCCCGCGTTAGTCGGCGCCAAGGCGCACCTGTGGTGCAGGTTGGCTGTCCACGTTGTCGCACAGAGCTGAAACAACGTCGAATTGTCCCCAAGGAACTCGAGAATATCGCTGCACTCGAATCTGTGGATGTCTTTCAGGCAAACTATTAATGCGGAAATTATTCAAAAATGGAGGGGTGTTCCGGAGGGATAAGGTCGAGGCTGAGGCGGCGACCACAACGAAGGGGACAGTTGCGGCGGCGGCGGCGGCGGCGCTAGATCCAACCCCTCTGGCACAGAAGCCTGACCTGTACTCCACGGAAGGGTCTATTGGCATGAAAGTTGTAGCTAATCCTAGCGATGCTGTTCTTGAGTAAGTTAAATAAAAAATCCATCTACTCGTGCCCCAGAAGGACCATGCATAATATCCTGTGCTACAACAACTGCGAGTAAATTAGAGAATCTTAATCACCCAGGACGCCTTTTCATGAACTGGTTACTATTTGACATAAAGTTTGCTGACGGCGCCCCTTAAAAGCATAGTGTTCGTACATGGTCTCACAGGCAATCGAGAGACGACATGGACCCATGAGAACGGAGTCTTCTGGCCTGAACAGCTGGCGCAAGACATTAATACCGCATGTGTCATGACATATGGCTATGATGCCGATGTTATCAAGATATGGGGTATGGCAGGCGGCAATAATCTTAGGAACCATGGAAAGAGCCTGGCGTTTGGGGTGTCGGATCGACGAAGAGATTGCAGAGAACGGCCAATCATTTTCATGCCCACAGTCTCGGGGGGCTCGTCTGCGAACAAGCGCTCCTGTGCTGTGGAGAAGGCGATAAAAACCTCGAGAAGGTCTTTCGGTCGACACGGGGGATCATATTTATGGGTACGCCTCATGCTGGCTCAGACCTTGCTAATTGGGGGTATGTACTTGCAACTTTATTGAGCACTGTACGGAATACGAATTCAGCTATGCTCGACCCCCTTCGGCAGAATTCAGATGTTTTAACAGCCATACAGCAGCAGTTTCAGCAATGTCTCCGAAAACCTGGGGTTAATATTGAAATATATTGCTTCTTTGAAGAGAAGGCTGTTGTCGGTGTTGGAGTCATCGTGCCGGAGTACTCAGCCACTCTAAGTCAATATCCCAACCAGAGTATCGCTGCGAACCACATGGGTATGACGAGGTTTAGCGGGACGAAAGATGAGGGTTACCAGAAAGTGCTGAGTAGGGTACAGGATAACATAGAGGTGATTGAGTCCTCTAAAATAAGTATGTAGTTCGCTCGGTTTAACGCCATTATTGAAATATGGTTATATTCTAATATCCTACTAGCTGTCGATGATTTAAAGGCTCATCCAGAGTATAAGAGGCGGAGTAAATGCCATCAGATGTTCCGCACCTCCGAATACGAGCGACATAAGGAGAGAAACCCAGACCCAGTAAAGGGCACATGTCAATGGTTTTTACGGCACCCCAACTATACTAGTTGGCGGAATAGCGACAATTCAAGAATCATCTGGGTCTCCGCTGATCCAGGCTGTGGCAAATCTGTTCTGTCAAAACTTCTTGCGGACAAGGAGCTGCGACCTACAAGGTCTCGGACTACTTGTTATTTCTTCTTTAAAGATGATAATGACGATCAAAAAACGGCTACGAGCGCTTTATGTGCCCTGCTCCATCAAGTCTTTGCTCAAAAACCTGAACTCCTCGAGCATGCCGTCAAGGTTTTAGATCAGAATGGAGCAAGCCTTACGACAAGTGTTGATCTACTATGGAATGTTCTAACCACAGCAGCCCAAGACCCACGAGCTGGAGAAATTGTCTGCATCTTGGATGCACTTGATGAATGCAGACACTCAGAATTGAAACTCCTACTTCGAAAACTATGCTCTTTTTACGACGAACGATCTCGTACTTCAACCGATATGGCCTTGAAATTTCTTGTGACTAGTCGTCCACTACAGCATATTAAAGACGAATTCCGTGACATTAGCCAGAAAATGCCAGCAATTCGTCTTGCAGGCGAAGAACACACAGACGAGATACTCTACGAGACCGGACTTGTGATAGAGTCTGAAATCGAGAAGATTCAGCGGGATTTTCCCATGAACCCAAAAACAGTCCGCATTTTACGGGACGAATTTACCAAGGTTGAGCACAGGACGTATTTATGGCTAATGCTCATTTTCAATCTCATCCGCCAAGATCTCCAGTCTGTCATGACTGCCACAGAAAGAGAGAAGATTTTTCATACAATACCAAATTCGGTTGATGCTGCTTACACAGCCATCCTGAACAAGAGCAACAACAAGGGTCGGGCGAGAATGCTTCTAAAAATTGTTTGTGCCGCGACTCGACCGCTGTCTGTGATGGAGATAACTACGGCACTTTTGATTCAAGAGAATTATAAAACATATGACGACCTAGAAATGCCTCCAGGTGGTTTCTCAAAAACGTATATCAGAAACCTGTGTGGCCTGTTTGTGAGCGTCATTGACGGGAGAGTCTTTTTGCTCCACCAGACTGCCAAAGAGTTTTTAATGAGGAAAGAAGACTCTAATCAGCCGGCATTTAATCTTTCTCGTGATGAAATCTGGAAAGACTCTGTCTCTATGCAAGACTCGAACTTGTTTCTTGCTTCGGCTTGCATGTGGTTTCTGCGACTAGAAGAGTTCATGAATTCATCTACAGAGTACAAGGACATTGATCAACTTATCCCAAAGTATGAATTCTTCGAGTACTCAGCAATAAACTGGGCCATTCATTTCCGAGCTGCTGTGGTTCTTGATGGCGACCCCTTGCTAAATTTAAGCTTTGAACTCTCTAATGTTCAGGTAAACCGGCACATGAGCTGGAAGTTGATATTTTGGCGAAGTACAACTGGGTATCCACGTGTTGATCCATTTCGTCATCTCCAACTCGCTTTGCTTTAGGGCTTGAAAAGACAGCAAGGCAACTACTCGCCGCCCCTGGTGTCGATGTCAATGCAGTGGATGAGGAAGGTGAGACACCGCTCTGCTGGGCAACAACGGGAGGATACAAACCAGTCGTCGACCTGCTGCTCGCTATCCCTGGTATCAATATAAACGCTTCTACTGGTAATCGTCTAACGCCGCTCTCAATCGCTGTATTATTCAGATTCAGGGAGCTTATAGACGTGTTTCTTGCCATCCCTGGCATTGACGTCAACGTTTTGGATAATAGCAGGTCATCGCCGCTCGTGAAAGCTATACACTACGGGGATGAGGGGCTTGTATGTCAGCTGCTCGCCACCCCTGGCATGGACGTTAATTTCAGAAGCCCTATATCATCGCCACTTATGGACGCTGCAGAGAAAGGACGCCCGGGTATCGTAGCTCTACTGCTCGCTGCCCCTGGTATTGAAGTTAATGGATATCGCAAGAATGCCTCGCCACTCATTGCTGTTGTACGGGGCGGGCACGGGGTAGTCGTAGGCCAGTTGCTCGCCACCCCTGGCATTGATATTAACGATACAAATTCCTTAGGTGAGACTGCGCTTTCAATAGCTGCAAGTAAGGGATACGAGGCAATAGTTTGCCGGCTGCTCGCTGCTGGCGTTGATACCAATACAACAACCAATAGTGGCCAAACGCCGCTCCATCTCGCTGTAATGTGGGGTGGTGAGGCGGTTGTTACCCGACTGCTTGCTGCCCCTAGTATCGACGTTAATATCCGTCGAGAGTACCACAATAACTCTGCGATCTGCGAGGCTGCGACGAGAGGTAAAGAGGGAATGGTACGTCAGCTACTCGCTGTCCCTGGCGTTGTCATCAATAGGGATAAGGGGCCACTCTGGTGGGCTGCATATCATGGGCGTGAGGTGGTTGTGGACCAATTACTCGCCGTCCCTAGCATTAATGTCAATCTTGTAGATGATCAGTACGGTCAGAGCCCTCTCATGCTTGCTGCACTTCAAGGGCATGAGGTCGTCGTGGGACAGCTACTCGCAGCTCCTGGAATTAACGTCAACACCGCTGACAAGGATGGCAAGACACCCCTCTTATGTGCTACACTTAAAGGGCACGTAGCGATTGTAGGGCAACTACTCGCAGTCCCCTGCATTAACGTCAGTACCTCATGCAATGACGGCGAGACACCGCTCTTGGTTGCGACGGTTGAAGGGCATGAGGAGATCATAGACCAGCTACTAGCTGCCCCTGGCATTGACGTTAATACTGCAAGCAAGACTGGCCAGACGCCGATTTTTCGTGCAGTACTTAAAGAGCAAGTAGCAATCATAGCCAAGCTTCTTGCTATCCCTAGTATCGACGTCAACTTTGCTGACAAGGGCGGCGAGACGCCGCTCAGACAGGCTGTGGTAGCTGGAAATGAGGCAGTCATAGACCAGCTGCTTGCTGCCCCTAATATCGACGTTAACGTTACTAGTAAGGATGACATGACGCCCCTTTGGACAGCTGCAAAACACGGGAATGAGGCGGTTCTAGGCAGGCTGCTCGCTGCCCCTACAATTGACGTCAATACTATAGAAAAGCAGAGTATAACGCCTCTCCACGTAGCTGCATCTATGGGGTATCAACCAGTTGTAGAACAGCTGCTGGCCGCCCCCGGAATCGATATCAATGCTGTTAACCAGACCGGCGGGACGCCGTTATCTGTTGCCCAAGACCGTGGTCACGAAGGCATTATAAAGTTATTGAAAAGTAGAGTACTCGTGGCGGCTAAAGTTCTAGACGGGAACCACACATAGCACCTGTGTTTACAGCAACATCAAGTAAAAAAAAAAAAGCTCTCATTTACTTTGGGCGATAGTTGCTTGTTCCGATTCTCAGCTACGATACTCCACCTATTGATTTTTGGCCGGCACAGGTACACCTCAAGGCTTCATATGATGTAATTTATTATAAGGCTGTTTTACATCTAGCTACTACCGATTTAATTAATAACGTAAGCAGAGACTCCATGAATTGCTAGAGGCACATAAATGATACCACGCGCGAGCGAGTGGGATCTAGAGAAATTAATGAACCCACTTTAGCAGTTGTGGATAACGCGAACAAGGCAGGCTCCACAACAACAAAGCATCAGTGGTTTAGTGGTAAAATCCATCGTTGCCATCGATGGGCCCCGTGTTCGATTCACGGCTGATGCAAGTCAATAAAAAAGCTCCTATTCGGGGTGTATTCATTTTGCAAATTTGATATTTTGGTTGTTGTGTGCGGTTTTTGCTGCCAAGAGCGTCGAGAATTAAATCTTCAGGGTTTCGAGGGTACGCTGCCAACGAAAGTAGAGTGCAGTTGATCAGCTGCAATGTCGAAGTATTTACCATCTTAACCAGGCGGCTAGCTTTTCTAATTTTTTCGTACCGATTCTGTTCCCTGGGGTTGACATTTTGAATGCATTGAGTTCTATCCACTCGATTCTCGTAGGTACAGGCCTCTACGGAATCGCTGCTTTAGGGCTGTAGGATCTCCCAGTTTTAAAGAAGGCTGTCGAAAAGGTCTTATAATCCTTCTTCGGCAGCGGAATGCAACTTATTTGAGCCTTTAGATCTAATTCCAGATCTTGAAGTTCAACATAGAACTACTTTACAGTAGGGCATTTCCCAAGGTCATTATACAAACATCATAAAGGAAGTAATTAATTTACTAACGTAATTATAGGATCTATGTTAAAGGGTCAAAGGTTAATGGTTGACATAAAGTCCTATATAGCTACTCTATTCGTGGTTGGGTTAGCCCTTTCGTGAAGGAACATACATGATCATAATGGGAGGATTGTGTTATTAGTTGCTTGTGAGTGATGATGCCCTTGTTCTCCGACGGAGCCGTTTTCTCCGCGTCGGCAAATTTGCCTGGACCCAGCACTATCGGCGAGTGTAGATGGTTGGTGGGAATAGAAGGAGAGAACGTGCATAACCTGGGTCATCCTTAATATAACAACAAAGTCATTGGGATTTGCTATCATGGGGTAAGGACAGAATGTTAGTGTCTTTAGAAAGGTATTTATTCTAGATGCTGGCGCGCTCAATAATGAAGGATGACAAGAAACTTGACATTCGTATTTCGTAGCATCTAGCCTTCCATGATGGTTGATACGTACCTTTTGCGTCCCGCCGTGCTCTTAGCCGTCTTGTTCACTCGTAGTCAGGCTACGGACATTTACGTCTCGCCGACCGGCACTGGCTCCGGCACTTCCACCTCGCCGTACGGCTCCATTCAATCTGCCGTGGACGCCGCAGTTGCCGGTGACACGATTCTGCTACGTGCCGGAACGTATAAGCCGACGACGAATATCCAGATCACGAAGAGCGGAACTGCCACGGCGCCCATTACTCTCCGGTCATATGAGAAAGAGAAGGTCATCCTTGATGGCGAGTCTCTGCCAGGGTATGCTTTTTTCTTGATAATCTTTTATTATATGAACCTGACTTCTGTTACCAGTACTCCCTATGGGCTAGACGAATCACTGCCCAATGGAGAGCGAGGCATCCTGCATATTGAGAAGGGTAACTACTGGAAGTTTTACAACCTTGAGTAAATTACCATGACCACATTAATTACACAAAGAGACTTACCAATAACAGACTAATCAACGGACCTTATGGTGTCTACTCTCGTGACTCCTCCCATAATTACTATGAGCTGCTCTCCACTCATGATAATTACGAGTCTGGCTTTCAAATCCAGGGAGAAGCCTCTAACAACACTGTCATCTATCTCGACTCCTACCTCAACCGCGATCCCCGAAAAAACGGTGAGTCTGCTGATGGCTTTGCCTTGAAGGAGGGCTCTGGCGAAGGCAATGTGCTTCGCAATGCACGTCTGTGGGACAACGTCGATGATGGCCTTGATCTCTACATGTTTGGATCGCCTGTGACAATTGAGGAGGTATACTCGTGGGGCAATGGCTTTAATCACTGGGATTTTAGCGACTTCAATGGCGACGGCAATGGATTCAAGCTCGGTATCACGGACAATCCACCCGCAAATCACATTGTGCGCAACTCAATCGCTTGGGGCAATGCGAAGAAGGGCTTCATTGACAATGGAAACCCAGGTAGCCTGAAAGTTGAGCGTAACACAGCATGGGACAACGGCGACAACGGCTTCAACTTCCGTAGCTCCTCCTCATCAATGACTGCCAACATCGCGGCAAAGAACGTCAATGACCAGGTCAGCTTGACGGGACCAGTAGTGGCGTCAGGAAACTCGTGGCAGATTGGTGGAGACTGGGCTGATAGCGCATTCAAGAGTGTTGATCCGTCGATTCTCCAGGGCGCTCGAGGTGCTGATGGGCGAGTGCCAGCGAGTGACTTCTTGATACCTGTGTCTGGCGAGGCTATTGGAGCTACCACAAGAGAGGATGTTTGAGCTAAGAGCTTGACTGATTAAATAATCAAAGATAATTAGGACCAACCTATTCAATTAGATGGCGCATTGAAAAAGCGGCAGAGGAATCCGGGTCCAACCATCATATGTGGCAATACGCAATTGCTCGATAGCAATGCGGGATTAGTGGTTTAGTGGTATAATACATCGTTGTCATCGATGAGCCCCGTATGGGCTAATGCAAGTTTATTAAGAAGCTGCTGTTCGGAAAGTATACATTTTGCAGTTTTGATATTTTGCCTATGAATTTGTTGCCGTCATGAGCGCCAAGAATGACAACTTTCGACGTCTTCACCTAGATTTTATTACCATCTTATGTCGCAATTGCAAGAACACTCTTCTAACCAAAACCCTGTCTAGAATGTCCGACAGACCTCGCGATATACAGCGCATATAGGCTTTTCAGGGGTTGCACACTGGCAACAGAGCATTTTTATCTCATACTCGTCCAGGAGTTGGTGGAACTCGGCCTTTAAGACACCGAATCTGTAGTCTCTTTTCCCTTCTAGTTCATATTTACGCCGAGCTTCCACTTGTCCCTGTTGTCCAATTTTACAGCAAGTATGCCGAAGATTCATTCTTTCGAAAGTAACAGTTGCTAGAAGTTGTTGAATATGACGGGGGTCCCTCTCAGGTTGATACAGCAGTTTTTCTTGCCATATTCTGAGATACTCCATCATTCCAATATAGTTGTCCTTACGACGTTCCAAAATCCGCCGCCATGTATGTTTGATCACGGTTGAGATAGGAGTGCAGCCGTTCACTGAACAGAGACAATTGCATGAATCCTGCCACATATCTTCACAGTCAGCTAGTTGCTTCCAGTGTCGTACACTGATTGGAACCTTCATAGAATCACTATCAAAATGTGCGCCTGGATATGCTAGTCTCGCAGCATACAGATGTAGACCGGAGATCGAGACATCGCGATGCTTCGAAAAAGGCGACGAACCTTTCTCAATAAACCAGGAAACCATGTCAAAATCTGCGATGAACCAGCTTTGCAAAAGCGGTGATAATCCATTTATTGGGGAAATCTCATCAAAGCGATGGAAACCGCCTTGCCAAAGCTTGTCTGCTAAGGCGACAGTAAGTCGTATTAACCCGTGCATCTCTGCTGTGTCGTATACTCCCTCTCCGTCACGATCGACTTCTAGCGATCGCGGGATAGAACAACCCTTTCTGATTAATGAGTCAAAGAGTTCAGGTGCTTTGATTTCGGAAATGGTTTCGCTGTCTGTCTGCCTTTTAAGGCTCGAGTCATCCGGTAGTATCGCGAGTGCTAGGTCCCGAAGGCGCGTATGTCGGTCGACCAGCGCATCAATGATCCAATTGGTGGTGTGGTCAAACTCCCGACCTTGATATAAAGATTCCTGGAGTAAGCTATTGGAATAGTCTGGAGTGCAAATTGAACAATCTCCTTGAAGCAATATCTCGACAGCTGCGTCTTGGCGGCATGCCACGGCTAAGTGTAGGGGGCGACGGCCGATATTGTCCTCGCAGTTAATATCAGCGCCTGCCTCAATGAGCTTCTGCAGAGCCCATGGCCAGTAAATAGCGAAGTGCATAGGAGTGAGTCCCAGCGCGTGAGAGACTTCATGTATGTCATCCTTGCCTAAAGCTCGAGTGAAATCTGCGTCGACACGTCGGATGATGGATATCGTCAGGTCGCTCATATCGCACACTAAGCAGAGCAACTCAGTAAGCGTGGCTATAGGAAATGATACAAGAGGACAGATACCTTCTAGTTGTTCCTCAAAGACCCTTAGCTGCTCCATCTCTTGCTCGAAATGGCGAAAATAATAACATTGACAAATATTGATGCAGTGTGCAAGTGGCCGTGAAAAATGCCCACCACTGTCGACAAGATACATGTACACTAAAGAATCCTCCGTAAAGTCCCTTTTGAATGCTTTAGAAACTACATTCATAAGATTACTAGCAAACATATCGAGCGCTGTCCCACTCTTTTTGATTAGCAAAGCGTTCTTAGGATCAGCCTGACGGTAGACATTAGGATTTGACCCGCTATCAATTAGAAAACGAATCAAAGAGAAGAGGTTGGCGTCGACTGGATTGTTTGGAAGAGATCTATTGCGCCAGATGTAAAGCTTAAGCACTTCCTATCGAAAGTCAGAACAGGCTAAGATTATATTGTAGACAGGCGACGTACGTAAAGCAAGGTGCTACCATAAACGTCCTCATCAAATACGGAAGCCTGATTGCACTCAAACATGTCTCTTAGTGACTTCTCTAAGGCCGTTACATTCGCCGGTTGCAATTTTAGCTGTTGAACAGCGCGAAATGCTGGTGACTTATTCGAGTCTACTAGTCTAGTAGTACCAACGACAAAGGGAGAGATCTTCCAAGAATTTTTAGAATTCCAGTAGTAGAGAGAAATACCGAGATTGATTGTATGAGATAGAAGCCAAGCCGGGGGGGTGAGCTTCATCATAAACTCCAAGCTTGTTTCTGATGTTTTCGACTTCTGACATTGACGGTGATGATGTCGCCTAAATACCTTTCTAAAGTGTAGAAAAGATAAAGGCTCAATATTAGTTGCCCGGCTGATATTTGTGCATGTACAAACATTAACTGGGCAGGGGTTCCGCTTTCTCGTTCCTTGCTGCGTCCCTACCGCGTACTGATATCCGTTGTGCGCCACAGGATTTTGTCTCGCAATACTCAGCTGGCAGATTGACTGTTGAAGATAAGGACTATTTTGTAGAATGTCTCGAAACTCGTGAAGCTTGAGAACACATGTCAGCTGTTTAAATACTCCAAGTTCTATAAGTCTTGACATATATACCGTAGGTGCCAATACACGCCACTGATCTAGCAGTGTGTAAACTTGCGAGTTCGTACTTTCTGTAGCCGTGAGGATCTGTTGATTTCCTGAAATAGTAGTATTTGTGAGCTTAGAAATAGCTAAACTAGTAGTATTTGCAAGGTTTGTTAAATCAGGTATCTGTCGGAGCTGCTGATCTGCCTCTAGAGAAGTCTCCTCAATTCTCTGTATCGCTCGAAACGTTTTATCCACGTTTACTTGTACTGCCTCTGTAAGGTTTTTTATTTCGAAAGATAATTCACTTTAAGTGCTTAGCCAGGAATAGAATAAGTCTGGAGTAATTCAACCATTGACGTACGTGTTTGCATTAGATAGCCATAGAAGTATGCTGCTTTTCTTTTGCTCGAGATTGTCACACAGTAACAAGGCATCCTTGCGTTTGTGCAAAGCGTGTATTGCATTCCAACTTTGTCGAATTGGTCCAGAACTACCCCTACCAGCGATGGATTGTAGAAGGCATAGAAGTTGCTCCATAGTAAGAATGTAATCAGCGAAGCTTTGGTTGATTGGGATTGCCATCGTGGAATTTGCTTGTTGACTATTCAAGAAAGTAGCATGGCTGAACTGTATATATCTGGCTATTGTGATCTGCTGGTCGATGTTGAGTTTGAGCCTCTGGAGCGTAGCGGGCACGTCGTGCAAGTCCGTGTACAGGCTGCCTAATTTACTAGAAAGTCGAAATGCGATGTCTAAAAATTGGACAACCGCTGCTGAGATTGCTAAGATCTCGGCCATTTTAGCTTTAGAAAATACTGATCCTTATTATTAAACAACTTCATATAATTTAGTGCCAGTAAGTAATTAACGATAGGTGGGTGGGATTATATACCAGACTTTTCTTCTGCGAGGCTGGTCGACTGTTTAAAGTAGATGTGATATCTCCAAGGTCTATTACCAAACGTTTATAGAGAGGTGATATATCAAACCACCAGAGACTGAGTTAATGGCAGAATACAATGCGGTAGCTACGATGAACAAACGTAGATATTAGATGTGGATACCCAGGAATTTATATCTAAGTATAGAGGGAACTTGTAACCCGCAGCTTAAAGTCGGTTGGCGCTCAGTGAGCGAATCTGCAGCCTTGCCATCTAACAGTCACAAAATGCAGGAGGCATGCTCTCCAATCATAAGGTCGAGCACTGTTGCCTAGAGTGCAGGGTTAAATGCACGACGAAGTAGATGAAGGCCAATAATCCCCGCCCAAGAGTACTCATGAGATAAAACAGTGGCAGCATTGTCTTTGCCATGAGATGTGTTGGCACAACTTGATTCGGTGGATCGATTTAGCTGTGGGAGGGGCCAAAACAGGACGTCCTATGAATATGGTCAGTCTAGTTGCTGTCAGATTCCCTTTTGGTTCTTCGCTCCTCAGCTATGTCACTTGCATTTCCCTGGTCACTCTTGGGTATGCTCGGCCGTCGCCAAAGGGGGAATGCTTTTGCAAGTGTCAAAAAAAAGGGAAAAAATCAGGTTGCGAAAGCGGTCGGAGGAATCGAGCCCAACATATGTAGGAATACGCAATTGTTCAGCAACAATACAGCATCAGTGGCTTGGTGGTAAAATCTATCGTAGTCATAGATGGGCCCCGTGTCGGCTAATTCAATTTAATTAAGAAGGTCTGTTCGGAGTATATATTTTACAATTTTGATATTTTAGTGTTCTCGAGCCCCTAATTCTGAATATCAGCAGATCCTCCGCCACCCTCAACAAGATGTTGAAACTCCGGACTAGTAGGAATTTCCCAGGGCATATAACTAATGACCTTAAGCTCTGCCCCAGTACGGTCAATTTTCAGTAAAGGCTTCCTCCGATACTTATCGATCCTCTCCGCCATCAATTCCTGGTTTCTTTCTCTCACTTTTGTGCTCAAGATCCAGTCCCTTGTCGGCTTCCAGTCGAGGAAGAGATAACTGATGAAGTTCCGAATTTGCCATTCTGGGGCTCCTCCATTGCCAAGGTTAGTCCGAATCTGTTCTCTTCACTGGTCAAGAAGGGCGTTGAGGTGATCCTCGATTGTGGTGATGAAGATGGGGATATCTCTCCTCGTGATTTTAGCTCGTGCTTGGATGGGCACTAATAGAGGCAGATTCTTTTATTCGAAGTATCGAAGGAGCGGTGACTCAAAGAGTCGACATGGGTCCCGGTAGTACTCGTCTTCCAAGAGTACGCTGTCTCGTATGTAGACGTCGGAGACTTCGATTTTGTGGCAGTCAATAGAGAGGTGATATAGCTCTTCTGACCATAATCGGATGTATTTAAATTATGGATCTGAGAAGGTGGCCTTGAGCCAGGTGTCACGAATATGAGTTTCGTTATTTGTAAATTTAGCGTAGTTTTTGGAGATTTCCCAGTCAGTAGTTTCAATAAGCCAATCTACGAGGCTTTGTAAATGTGTTGATCGAACTAATACGTCGATCTCCTTTCGGGGGAAATTATTAGCACCGCTCCATATCATCGCCAGGGTGCTGACCAGTATCAAAAGCTGGCTGTGGCATTCAAAAACCGACAGCACAGTGTCTAGATATCCAGGACAAAGAGACCATAAGCCGCTAATCAACTCTGGATTTAAAGTGCTGATATCAAGAAGCGGCGATCGCTCTGATGGGCGTAGAGACTCTATGCGAATCGAGAATCTGAGAATCTCGCATGCAATAAGGCAGGGGAGACCTGTGGTTGTAGCAGGCAGAGTATTTCTCAAAATAGAAAGTTGGGCAGTCTAAAGGCCAATTATAAGTAATGACTCTTACCTTTAGAGGCTAGCGCCAGACTATAATAGAGAACCATACCACAGGCGACCTAAGAGGCATAAACGATGCATATGAGACCACTTTCCAGACATAATAGTTTGTATCACGTGATCATATGTGAATAATTTCACGTGGTTGAAGCCCTAAACTGATCCACAATCATATTTCACAACACGTTAGCTGGTTAATAACAAAAGCATCAGTGGTTTAGTGGTAAAATCCATCGTTGCCATCGATGGGCCCCGTGTTCGATTCACGGCTGATGCAAAGCTTCGAACTCCAATTTGGAGTATCATGATTTTGCCATTTTTTGGTGTATTCTGGTGATGTTTGCTATTTTTGTGCCTGAGACCGTGATGTAGCGGAATAGATCAAGTAAGGGAAATATGTTGTAATTTTGAATATCTTTTGCTTGACATACGATTCAACACACCTCAAGTTATCTCTATCTGGTGTTTTTAGGTGTTTTTTAACATTTCGTTCGTGAAATCTGTATTTGTTGATTCGACCTGCTTAGGTAAGCTTCCTCTGGCTCGGGTACCGGTATAGAGCCTCCCGTTTCTGGGCGACGGTACCCGCGTAGCATCGCCCAGAAACGGGGCCATCCCCGCGTTTGTAGCGTGGAGTTGTGGGGGGGTACTTGGGGAACCCGTGCTCCTCAACTGTTCCTACCTCGGATGGGAATCGAAGCTGGGCCTGGATGCTTACTTGAGCTGCTGATATCTCTCCTCCTTGTCTAAGTTCTTTTTATATGCGATTGTGGTAATGAAGAGGAAAGTTACAACATGATTCGGCCTGTATTTCGATTCAATAGCCCACGGGCCTGTGCGCCTGTGCTTCGTGGAGTGCAAAGGCGGGGACTTCTCACTTCGTCGTATGCCCAGGGACCAACAGAGGTATACCCTACCATTCTATTGCCTTCGTACAATTCATTATCAGCATATACTGACTTCATGTCACGTAGCCACCATTGCTCGACCAGACAGTTCCCGAGCATTTCGCATCTATCGTATCGAAACATGGAGACCAAAACGCGGTGATCTCGCGCGCTCAGCAGACGCGACTCACATATGAGGAGCTTGATCAGAGGAGTAGCTCTATCGCAGCAGGGCTGCAGGCACAGGGTGTAAAGAAAGGCATGAGAGTGGCTGTCAGCTTGGGAAACAATATCGAGTTCGCTGTGGTATGATATGCCGATGCATAGTTGGTCGGGATAGAGGTGCTGACTGAAGGTGTCCAGACGACATATGCCTTGTTTAAGCTCGGAGCGATTCTGGTAAGTGAAGCAAAAGAAGCCTTTTGCAATCATGCGTTTGCTAACTGTACAGGTTCCGCTGAACCCAGCATTCAACTCGCCTCAAGTTATCTCTGCCCTGTCACATCTCTCAGCAACACACCTCATAATCGGAACCGAGACCAACCTTCCTTTCAAACCCCCTCGAGAGAATATATCGCTGCTCAAGCAGATCTCCCCAGATCTTGCTTCTGGATCTATCGAGTCAGCATCGGTTCCATCCCTACAGAAAGTCATACTCGTCGATAACTCGGCCGGGCGCCTTGATGTCTCAGACTTCAAATCGACAATCCCCTTCAACGACCTCTTATACTCGCAAACATCTCAAGCGGTGACCCCAGACTCTCCTCTCCACCGAGACGACATAATCAACATCCAATTCACATCCGGCACCACCGCCCTCCCCAAAGCCGCCTGCCTAAGCCATACCGCCATCCTCAACAATGGCTACTTCATCGGCCTCCGCATGGGGCTCACCCCCGCCGACATCATCGTCTCCCCGCCCCCACTCTACCACTGCTTCGGCTCCATTCTCGGTTACATGGCCTCCGCCACCCACGGCTCCTCGATCGTCTTTCCCAGCGAGGCCTTCTCGCCCTCCGCCACCCTCCTCGCTGTCCAAGAAGAGCGCGCCACGGCCCTCTACGGTGTCGCCACGATGTTCACCGCCGAGCTCGAGCTCCTCTCCAACGGCACCATCGAAGACAAAGGCTTCGAGCACCTGCGCACTGGCATCGCAGCCGGCTCTTCCGTCCCCTCCGTCCTGATGGGCAAGCTGCACGACCGTCTTAACCTCACCGGGTTGACTATCTGCTACGGCATGACTGAGACAGCACCCGTGTCATGCATGACGACGCCCGATGACCCGATACAGAAGCGACTCGACAGTGTAGGCCGCCTCCTCCCCCACGTACACGCTAAAGTCGTCTCGGTGACTGAACCAGGCCGCGTGGTTCCCATCGGCGAGCGCGGCGAGCTAGCCATCGCTGGCTACAATGTCATGAATGGGTACTGGGGCGACGAGGCGCGGACGGCCGCAGTGCGCAAGACGGAGACGGATGAGCAGGGTCGCGAGGCCGTGTGGATGTATACGGGCGACGAGGCGCAGATGGACGCGGATGGGTATGTGCATATCACGGGCCGGATTAAGGATTTGATTATCCGCGGCGGCGAGAATATTCATCCACTTGAGGTGGAGAATGTGCTGTTTGCGCATCCGCATGTGAGTGAGGCTAGTGTGGTGGGGATTCCGGATGAGAAGTATGGGGAGTGTGTTGCTGCGTTTGTGGTTGTGCATGGAGGGGTGAGGGTGGACGAGGGGGATGGGAAGAGTGGAGGAGAGGGTGAGGGTCCTGTTGTTACGAAGCAGGAGTTGAGGGATTGGGTTCGAGAGAAGCTGTCGGGGCACTTGGTACCGAAATATATCTTCTGGACGAAGAATTATCCCAAGACGCCGTCGGGGAAGATCAAGAAGTTTGAGCTGAAGACTGAGGGTATCAAGCTTCGAGATGCAGGGAAAGGATTGTAAATGTTGTACATAACATCGACGTGCATCTTCCATTTATAAAGTATATACAGAACCATTTTCAGAACAAATGCTGCATCAGGAATCTCACCGCCCAATACACTATTATACTGTCCTCTCATACCTGCCTTGCAAGCTACCCTGTCGTACCTGTCCCCCTCGCCACTCCTGCCCCTCCATGACGTCATACCCACCTCCTATATATCAACCTCACTCCCCCATTGCAAACCCCCTATCCCTCGCAAACCCCTAAATCAAAAATAAAAACACGCTCACAAACATCTAAAATCCATCCAAACACATTTCAAAATGTCGACTCACTTAACCCAAACCCCCCTCTCTACCACCACTGCGCCAACCCAAACCACAACCACAACAACCACCACGCACCATACGCCCAACAATGGCGGCTTAGCGCAGAAAGCACATTCTGCTCTCGCTGCGGCGCATGGTACGGGCGAGGCGATACGGGGACACTTTAACTCTGCTGTTGATGATGCGTTTGGCGAGGTTTGTCGCAATATCCCCCTACTTTCCCCTTCCCAGCTCCCTTAGGGGGTATACACGCACGTGAAATTAACCAAAGCTAACGCCTGTTATAGTCCAAGGGCGTCCAGAAGAACGCACGCGTTGAGAATGAGGGGTTGAATGAGATTGCGTCGGGGCATTTCGGGACAGGGACGAAGGTGAGGGAGGGGGCGCTGCCGGGAGATGGGGGGAAGAGAAGTAACGAGGTTGTGTAGAAGAGGGGCACGGTTTGCTTTGAGGGGGTAATATGGCGTTTATTATCGGTTTTGTCCTGGTAAGACTGTTTAGCTTGGGCTGCGAGATATCCCTTGGGACTTGGATTTATTGGCTCTTTTATCAAGTGGTTGTAGGGTTTCCATGCGGGATCTGACTCAAATCGTTGTAGGGCGTATACATATATACGGACCGTTTCGAATACTGTATCGCCCAGTAATTTTAAATTCATATTGTCGATATATACTGAAGTTGAAGCTGTTCTATGACCCGAACTCTGCACTCCGAAATGCTCAAGTGCGCTCAGGTGTGCTCGCCCAGATACACTTTGCTTATCAACTGCAACGCAGCTATGCCTAATGGTTCCTCAACTTTTAACAAGAAGTCAGAAGGGGGTTTTATCCGAGCTACAGCTATATTTTTGTATATATTTTTAAACAGCTGTATATCATAAAGCGGCCATCTCCCTTCTCATTGGACATTTTCCCTCTTAATCATTTCTCCCAAATTCTTTCCGACTTCTCCTGTACCCACACACCTTCTTATTCATCTTTCTCTTCTATCCCGTTGATATTTTTTTCCACTTGCATTACTTAATATTTTGTCCTATCATTCCTTCCCGTTTCTTTACCATGAGCTGCCACAAGCTATCACAGGTCTTGCTCTTCTCCTAAGCACCATTTTGGTCTATATAATATGATCAGCCATTAAAATGCGCGGGATGCGCAGTACATAGACATGCAAGTTCGTCTATGTGCCAAGTGATTAGCCATGAGAGACATTAGTAACAGATTAAAATGCTTGGATTGTGCTATACGATCGTCCTCATAGCCTACTAAGTTTCTAGGTTCTGAAATAACCTAAGCCAATATTCAACAGCACATCCCATGTTTAGTTGACGCAACTGTAATGGAGTAGAAGCTGGCGTGGGTGACACTTTCAACCCCTTGGCATCACGTGTATAGTTCGTCGTCGCTGCCTAATTCTATTACACGAAGTAATAAGCTGAAGCCAATCAGGTCAGAGTTTGGTGAGAGCGCGTCCCAGGCCCGACTAAGGAATGGGAAAATTTTACCCACCTTGACTTAATTACCGTACTGCAGCTTTAACCTCTACTCGCCATTTATCAACCTTATCGCTACTCCTAGGGCTAATTGAGCACTAAAAGCACGGGGGTGTCTATAGAGACACAGAGCCAAATGGACCCGGCCACTATCGCACGAACCGGAACAGCGCTGCTGAACTCAAAAGGATTCATGATGAATGCTCCTCCGGTTAATCGCCCAGTACGAGTTTATGTTCACGGGGTGTGGGACCTTTTCCACATTGGGCATGTTTTAGTCCTTCTTATCAAGATGTACTACGCTCGATGAATCACTCTTCTAACGTGCTCTCAGACACATCCGCTTCCTCGAGTTAGCAAAGAACATCATTCCAAATACATACCTCATTGTAGGGGTGACAGAAGACATTGATACCCTTAAGGCAAAAGGGCCAACTGTCATGTCAGGGGCAGAGCGATCTGAGATGGTGCGAGCATGCAAGCATGTGGACGAAGTCATTGAGGATTGCCCCCCTGTCCTCTTGCCCCAATTCTTTGACGAATACAAGATAGATTTCTTTGCCCATACTCTTGAGGCCCTTCCGAACAGCTACCCGGACCCATACGACTTTGTTAAGAGAGACGGAAAATTTCTGGTTATCCCAAGAACAGCAGGCATCAGCTCTACTGGTATTATAACTAGAATCATCTGTAACCGAGAGAAGTATATAGAGCGGCAGCTCAGGTGGGGCGTTTCACGCAGAGATATGAATCTGGAGTGACTCTTTAGAAGGTGCGACTTGGGACACCTAGAGGGTTGCTAGATACCAGGCGAGTAATGAGGGCCTAAAAATGTCGCATAAGGATCGATATATGAACTGAGACCAAAGAGAAGGAATACTAGAAACAATTATATACTATAGTATAGCGCCAAAGGTGTTTATGTAGGTCTATGCTTAACAAAACAAGAACTGTTTTACTTTTTGTTATAATTCCGGCCCCTAATTAGGCTGCTATAGTCATCTAGCCCTGTCTGCCACAAAGGTAGCAAAGAGTTAGTGTCTACAGGCAACGCAGGCTACCTGCAGGTGCCTACATGTGCCTAGAAGGACCTGGAAGGATCTGAAAGGAGCTGATCGTTGAGCCGGGCGGATGACCCAGCTCACAGAGGATCTAGGCGCCAGCTGGCATTAGAAGTCGAGCTACAAACAGTACATAGGCCTATCAGAGAACTAGTTGTCCAATTGATTCAATTCTACTATTTTCTACGATTACTATATTCTGCTATGTTGCTCCTTCTGGTTGTGTGCTTCTTTGTGTATCCAAAGCGAGAACTCAGCTCGGCATGGGGATATTCCACTATTGGGGATACGTGGACTCGCGTTCGGGATTCGATGGGCTTTAGCCCAGTAGCCAAAGTCTTTTTTGGTGACGGTGTGTAATGCCTCAGTTGGCTCGGGGTGGCCGGTGGTACTGCCCAATATGCAGCCACAGCCACAGCCACAGGTGAACTTTGGGCTCTTTAACTCTTCGGTTTTTCGGGGTTTAGGGGTCCCCCAAGCTCGACAAATACCATACATAGGCCGGTAGATAGTATATTAATTCAATTGTTCTGTTCATTCTATTTTACTATATTTACTGTGAAGCCTTTTCTGTACTGTCTCGGGAGATCGACTACAGTGACTAGGGATTACTCTCAACCTCTACGATTACCAGCCAAAACCACGAGTTTCCTTATAGGTGCACAGACTAATTGCCACACTTTTTATAAAGCTGATAGCATCACGTAATCTAAAATAGTAATTAGGCTAATTCTACCCAACTCCTGCCTAATCTCTATATTAAGTAAGGATTATTCCTATCCATCTCGTACCCTCTCTACATTATACATATCCTCATTGCATACTTAGTAACACAAATCAAGATGGCTGAAGTTAATCTTAAGAAAAAGGTGTTTGTGTTTCGTCTCCAAAATATTCCTAATTCTGTTCAAAGCTTGGAAGATGTTGCGCAACTTATCAGCAGTGCTGTTGCCGGCATCAGCTCCTCAGACATCGTTGTGCAGTCTCTTGCTACATCTCTATCACAGGGCCCATCAACAAAGGTAGCGACATTAATGTTCAAAAGCGACCCAGGATTTCTAGGACGGGACTCTACTACTAGTGCCTGGCCCCTAGTCTATGACAGCCCACACAAATTGTTGCTTGATAGGAATTTTCTCGGCCTCACCCCTCTGAATAGCATAGAAGAATCGTCTCATAAAACAGAGTAAGTTGTCCCCACTAGAACCGCAAGATCTTCGCATGATTTATTTACTTATTCTCATATTTGATACAAGTTGTATTGCTATTTCCGGACTTGCTAGCCATCCCTTCGGATCATGGCAGCCTAAAGGCCAGGAAAAGGGGTTCATGTGGATCCGGGATCGGTTACCCCAAGCACTATCTGGATCGAGAATGATTATATATGGCTATGACTCGCAGCTCGAGGAGAGCGGGTCATTCCAGACGGTCGATGATCTAGCTCGTGGGTTCTTGCAGCCTCTTCGCCAGCTTCGTACGACGAGAAATTTCATATTTCTAGCCCATAGCCTAGGTGGTCTAATTCTAAAGAGTGCCCTTGCTCAGCTAGCAACCAGTTCAAATCCTGCTGATCAGGAAATTCTCCGGAAAGTCATGGGGGCCGTCTGTTTCGGGGTTCCCAACTTAGGAATGGAACAGCATCACTTTCTCACAATTGCGAAGGGCTATAGAAACGAAGCCTTGATTTATGATATTGCGAGAATATCAAACTATCTTCAAAATTTAGATGAAACGTTTACCAAAGACTACCGTTTGTCGGCAGTACAGTTTTTTTGGGCTTATGAAACGCGCGAGACAAGTACCACGAGAGTATGTATCAGCACTTATCCTGAGCCATTACTTTAGACAGGCAGCGCTGAGAAGAAGCAGAGAGATCAAAATGGGAATCTTTCGAGAGACGGACGCAAAGAAATCCTAGTTGACCGAGCTTCTGCAACACGTCGCACAATCTCCGAAAATCCGGAAATTACCTTCCCTATCGACGAGAATCATTCTGATATAGTCAAGTTTGGCCCTCACAGTATCCATATCGACACGGTCATCGACAAACTGACAGTTCTCTCTGGCAGTACACAGAATGCCCAGATTTTCTATCAGACAGTTGAGGCCACTATAGCGCTAGACTCTGTCAATGAGTGGCCTATGGGCCACTCACCTCAGACTCTCCAACCTGGTCGTGAACATCACGGTGCTAGAGCTCATGAGAACACATCGCATTTTGCAAGTATCCAAGCACAACATATCATGGCGCAGGCAGAGGTCACCAGTAAAGGCCTTAAAAAAAACGAAGAACTTAAGTACGGAAATCACTACAGTCTTCGACATGTGGGTGTTACTTAGTTACTAATGTTAGTAATAGTAGCCGAGTAGGGCCGGGTCACCACGGAAGTGAATTTAGATGGCTTGACAGTAGCTTTGGCACATTCCTAAGGTCAGGTAAGTATGTTCAGAGCTGTATATTGGTTGTTTACCTTCTAATATGGAATATGTGGCTGGATTAGGAACTAGGTGGCTTTGCGATTTTTCAAAAAACGAACGCTTCGTCGGCCGCCAAGCAGAGCTTAGCCAACTGTGTGAAATGCTACAAGGCTCAAACAACTCATATCGGGTAGCCGCCATCGTTGGTTTGGGTGGTGTTGGCAAGACGCAGGTTGCTCTCGAGTATGCTTTCCGATGGAGAAAGCAGTCACCGGAATGCTTTATTTTCTGGATCCCAGCCTACGAGCCATCTGCTTTCGACCACGCGTTTCGGCTGATAGGCAAGCTGCTCCAAATACCTGGGATTGACGAAGGAAACACTGACGTGAGAGCCTTGGTCAAAGAGCATCTCAGCGACGAGCGAAGTGGCCCATGGCTAATGATTATTGACAACGCTGACTACGAAGAGCCGTCCCCATCTCCTGCAACGAAGTTGAGCATGTTCAAGTCACTTCCATCTAGCCGCCAAGGTTCAATAATTATCACTACGCGTAGTCGTCAACTTGCAACAGAGAAAGTTGGGAATAAACTCGTCTTCGTTGGCACAATGACACACAATGAGGCACGTGAGATGCTGCGGAACCACCTGTTGCCCCAGTGTGATTTTGATGCTGCTAATGCTGACCAGCTTGTCGAATTACTCGAGTTTCTCCCTCTAGCGATCATCCAAGCGGCGGCATACATGAACGCACACGATGTCCCCATCCTCGATTACATAGATTATTTTAACGAGAGCGAGAATGAAGTAGTTGATATTTTAAGTAATGAATTTGAAGACCAAGGCCGGTATCCAGGTGCGAAAAATGCTATAGCAACCACATGGCTGATTTCGTTCAACCAAATACAGAGAGAAAAACCACTAGCAATTGAGTATTTATCTTTCATGGCCTGTTTATTACACTACAGCATTCCCGAGTCAGTATTACCAGTAGCTAAATCAAAGAGGCTGCATTTCGAGGCTCTAGGAGCATTGACTGGACATTCGTTTATCTCTAAAACAAAAGCAAAAGACGGCCGTTTATACTTCGATATGCATCGTCTTGTCTATCTCGCAACCCGTAACTGGCTACGAAAGGAAGAACGTCTACATGAAACCATCACAATAGCTGTCGAAAGGCTAGCAGATATCATTCCGTCTGGAGGTTACAAGAACCGAGATGTATGGAGTGCATATTTATCTCACGGGATTCATCTCCTACAGTCCGAGATTTTACTCAATGATCAGAACAAAGTTATGGCTCTAGCAAACAACGTGGGCAAGTGTCTGTATAGCAACGGACAGTATGCCGAGGCCGAGCAGCTGCACCGACAATCCCTGCGTCTCAAAACACAGTCTCTCGGTTCTGAGCATGAAGACACTCTGCAAAGTATGGCCAGTCTCGCCGAGGCCCTGGTTCATATGGGTGAATACGACCAGGCGGAAAAATTGCACAGGCAGACGTTGGCATCTCGGAAGACGGTGCTCGGCGAGAAGCACTCCGACGTGATGGTCAGCATGCAGTATCTAGGCCAGGTTCATGCGGGACAAGGTCGCTTCCCTGAAGCCGAGCTGCTCCACCGCGAGGCGTATAATCTACGTGTTGAGGTCCTTGGTTTGGAGAGTCCCCGCACTCTCACGAGCAAGAGCTATCTTGCAGAAACCTTGAATGAGCAAGGAAAGTACGAAGAAGCCGAATCAATGCACCTCGAGATCCTACAGATGCGCATCCGAGTGCTGGGGGAGAAGTACCCGGCTACGTTGGCGAGCATGAGTTGTCTTGGTGTGGCACAGTTAAATTGTGCTAAGTCCGGCGAGGCTGAGGATACACACCGAAAGGTGCTCGAACTCCGCACCATGGTCCTCGGAGTCAAGCACCCTCATACGCTCATCACAAAGAGATGGATTGCCGATTCTTTGAACTGCCAGGGCAAATACGACGATGCTTTAATGTTCAATGAAGAAGCGCTTAGGCTACAGCAACATTTGTTAGGACCTCATCACCCTGATGTCCTCTTCACCTTGAATAGCGTGGCCGATAGTTTAGCCGGCAAGGGTAGACTAACGGAGGCGGTGGCAACGCACCGAGACGCAGTCGCTCGCCGAGTGATTTCGCTGGGAACCAAACATCCCCACACCCTACGGAGCAAGAGCAACTTAGCTAATGCGCTATATAAGCATGGCAACAGAGATGAAGGGATAAGTATACTCCAAGAGGTTATAGAGTCACGGTTGGAAATTTTGGGACTAGAGCATCCCGATACGCAGGCTAGTATTGAGAAGCTAGAGGTCATAATGAAAAGGTGTCCTGTCGAGTAAATTGCACCTAGGTACACCTATTTTTACTACATAAATCGGGTGCTGCACGAGACCATCTTAATGCCAATACTTCTTCCATATATCTAACTGCTCATCCGTGCCCAGCCACTAACAGCAGTTAGTAAGTTCTAATGTCGTTTTTTTAGCTCGAGTATAGTTCCTTGGGGCTTACGGTAAAATGTATGTCTGCAACTGTATCAAAGCCCTCGTCGATCCGCGGCTTTGAGAGTTGTTTCTCTAAGTCAAGAAAGTAAATCCGCGGGTATATGGGTCGGTCATCAGATCGCATCTGATTTTTCTCAGCCTATGAGCCTTACAGTCGAAGGTTGAAATAATCAAAATGGCTAAATAATTTATGTGTATATAAAGAAATGACTTACTAGAGGGCCTGCGAGGGCTCGAACCGAGTCATTATGGAGGCAGAGGTCTCTTGAGGCAGTGAAGTACAGTGCGTGCACTGATACCTGATGCCTTCGCGCTAGAGAAATCCAAAACTTTCTCGAGTCAGCATTGATATTAAGGTCATCTATTCAAAGAGTTAGAGTTAAGGGCTTGAGATAACTTATGGGGACTTCAGCTATCTTGCCTATGACAACCTGGTGAATTGCATTAGTACTCTAAGTGATATCTCAGGTACAATTAGATTGGAATTCCTTACGCTTCTCCCCTCTGTTAAGTAACTAGATGCTATATTGAGACACTGCTCTCTGTCTCCATTCGTAGCCTCGTTTACTCGTTCGTAGCCTAAGTTTTGGAGTCTGCGGTGGTAATAAATAGACTTCCCGGCCCCAGGGAGCCCGACAAGCACAACAAGTGAAGTAATAGATCCTTGGATGCCATTGAAAGATAATGGAAGCTCTGCTGTTAATGCAGCGTTAGAGCTAAGCCTACTCAATATAGGTTGTTCGTGAGTAATAAGGACTTACCTTGAAAGTGCAAAGTCGAAAGTTCCAAGACCTGCACAGGATCGAATTGGGAGGTCAGTGGTACCGGAGCACCATGTAGAAAAAAGACCTCTGGGGTGAAGAATCTAACGCCCAAATTCAGGCTCCAGTTCAAATCTGAGTTGGAGTGGTCTCCCTCTCTCCCTGCTGCATCTCCAATAATTATAGACTTCTCCAGGTCAATTGCAGCTCCCGGATTGCCAGTCTCGCCGGGAAGTATCGACCACACCCCCGGCCTTGGCTTTCGAAAGATGTCATTGGCGCAGGCCACGAACAGTGTAGTGGGAATCCCGAGTTCCTTCATTACAGACTCCATTTTGCGCTTAAAGGGCGCCGCCTCTGCTGCCTCAGCCCCATCTAAGTCCGTCAAGCGGCCTTGATTAGAAGATATGACAACAACGAAACCATCATCGTGGAGAGCTCGAAGCTTTCCGGGTACAGTCTCGTGCCACCATTTCCAGTCTGTTTCATTGACTCCATGAAGTACCCCGGACTTAGAAATCAGTAATGTTTTGTTCTGTAAATCCCATTTAGTGTTAGTTGACTGCCACAGTTCACAGAGTATGGGACTTTGGGGGTGGTTGTAAACCCACCAGATCAATAGCGGCAACCTTTATTTTACCTCCTAAAGTATCTCGCACGGCACATGTATATTTCGTTCGATGCTTTCCGATTAGCACAGTGCCACCAGTGCGGGTTAATTTCCAGGATATTCTTTCAGAAGACATTTTAATTATAGCTTAGTTAGATTAGAGCGACCAAGGCAGAGCTCTAAATTTTCCGAGGGTTAGAGAGAGATTGAGGCTTATATGGTCAGAGTACTACAACCTATTGGACCAACCAACCAATAAAGCATTCAAGAAAACTAAACTTTACATCTCCTGCTTTGTCGAGAACCAGCTTATATGTATTGCGGCCCAACCAACAACCTAGCCGGTTAGCCAACTGGTCGGCCGATCCACTAAAGTCGTTCGGCTGGCCCAACCACCAGCCCGAGGTAGCTTTTGTCACTTATGCAGCAGGTAGGAAGCCAAGGAACAGTCTCTATTAACCTTTATTCTGGAATCAGTCCAACGATTCAGCTTGTTGGAATGACTCTAGAATTTAGAGATGGAAGATTTCAACGAGTTCCGTACGTATATCCCATAATAAATACTCTCAAGAACTACGCCAGCTAATCGAAGTATCACATTTGTATAGGTGAGTTGGATCAGACCTTGGGTTACATCTCAGAGTTCGAAAAACCGTTCCAATTCAAAAGCCCATCCCAAGGCGTGGCAACACACGTCTTTGCCGCCTTTCACCCCAGCTTAGATTCTCCTGGTCAGTAAACTATGGCTATCGATGAAATTAAAGTCATACTTGCAACTACACCGTTTTAAATACTAATCTAATGAAACAGAACTCAATGGGGCATATCTCATGGATAGCACGGTTGTAGACCCAAAAAATATACAAAGTTGGGCCAGGGATACTCTGGACGCGGAGAAGTTGTGGGCTTTAAGTGAAGAGATTGTGGGCCAAAAGTTTGAATATTAAGCATTTGATCTACGGCTTTTAATAACAATAATGACCTCAAACTCGAATTATATACTAGATTATTGAGATATTGTTATAGCAGGAATCGTATAAAGTTATACTATGCTGTGATGCCACTCTTACCGTCGCCTTCTTTGGATGAGGACTGATATCGAGTGTCCACTTTCCATATCTCGTGCAGCCATTGATGTCTTGAGGTGGCTTGTTTAGCACTTTGGAATGGCGGAAAAGTAATGCCTATATCGACGAGAATGTTTCTTAATTGCTTCAAGAGAAACTTCAAGTCCGCGATTCCAAGTCGACCACGAAATTTGATCGTGACTCAGGTCGAGGACTACAACTTCAAAATTGGTTGTCTGACTTTAAGCACCAGGATTTCTATTTCCTTTCTCTTCCTATATGTATGTGCGGAATCAAAAATTGGAAATTTAGTGGAAGAAGAATTACACAAGCAAGACACTCATCCCCAAACTATTCATCGCTGTTCTCCAGTCAACTGGATGGTGCCGTTTCTCTTCCCTCCGCAGTCTCCAACACTCTTCTATAATGGGTAGTGCTTTTGAGAAATTCCCAAATGTCGGAGCATCCCCGTCCCTAGACACCGCCAAGCCTCTGAAGAACATCTGCTCTTCGTCTACTGCCATGCAGCCTGCAATGCAATATGCCCAAGTAAGACTGTTGCTTATCGCCTTCTCAGGCAGTGCTCGCAAAGCGCCTATCGTTCGAGACACGTCTTTACGAATTTCTGGCATCTCAGGGTAAGCGCCTGAGACGACTACATCAAGATATACAAGCGCAGAACAGGCAAAGACGCGTGTGATTAGAAGTGTGAGATGGGTTTGTTCCTGTACTCCGGCACCTAGAAGCGAACAAGGGACGCTGTGGTTTGTCAATTGGCTGAGTCTGCTGGAGTTGTCTCGAATACCATCCTCAAGACGTCGTTCAATGTGAGCTGCACGAGTGACCAGCTCGCGCATGCTCAACTGAGCGCTTATCTGGAGATTCTGTTTCCAGTCGTCAAGAAAGGCAATGTCCATGATGCGGAGCATAGCCCAGTTCTCGCAGCCCATTATTTGGTCAAGAAAAATATAACCCAAAGCTGTGTCAATACATTCGCAATCTGAGAAGGGCGGTGCACCTGTGGTGCTACAGGAGAGAATGTCGTACCACCCAACCACGCCGGCGAAGAACATCAAAGCTGATTGGTATGCTGAGGATAAACCAGCATACTCGGCAACCCTTTCCTCACGTTTGATGTCTGGGACAAGAACCGCCGCTGCACATAAGTGCATCCTCCAATTTCTTGCATCTCCTTTGAACATCTATAAGAGACAATGTTAGAATTGACAGATGGTTTCAGAGAAGATATACCGACTTCTAAAGATATTAACATTACCAAACAAGAAAGGACGTCGATGTTTTCGACTTGAGTACGGGCCTCATTCTTGTCCCCAAGCTTTGCCAAATATTGCCGGAGTTCACTCAGCGCGCGTGCATATTGTCTTTCCAGGGACTCTAAGTCGTGGCCGTTGGCACCGTCACTGTACAGCATAGACCGCCGGTGATAGGCTGCCAAGCTGATAGCAACATGATACAAAGGCTTTGTCGTCGTCAAAATAGATAGAAGCCAGCCCCGACCACCGTCGGCTACCGATGGCTTATAGAAAGGAAACTGAAGCGGGAAAACGTGATCTAGGTAGTGCATGAGTAGTTCTCCGTTGATTTCTTCTGGAACGACCGAAAAATCTGACCAGTCTGTCTGTGCAGGGGATGGTAGCATAGTATCTGGTGCTGGATGGGTTGGCTCCTTAGCCGCGGCATTATTCGTAGATCCATTGGATTGTCGTTGTTGTGGTCGCCGCTTCATTGCTATCCGCTTCTTTTCAGCGGTCGTTTCCTTGACTACACGTCGAATTGTCTCCGCCATATCCTTCTCTCTACGCTCGCCGTCCATCCATTCTGGCTTTGGACCATACCTGTGGCATGTTACTGCGAGATCTTTACACGTTAAGCACACTGGTTTTCCTTCATCACATTTCTTCTTACGAATGCGACAAGTCCAACATCCCTTTGTGCTCCTCGCATTACCAGATCTGCTTGGCGGAAGCCTGCCTTCAGACACGGTGCCTACCATGCCAATCGTGAATCTCTTTCGGCCGAGACTCGGACTTTTCGACAATATCTATGCCCAAAGTTCGTTTGAGTTAGATTTCAGACTTTCTGATTGATGATAATCTACCGCAGATGGTGCTTGCGCGGCTCAGAGCTGACTGAAGCTGGATTAGAAAGCATTTATAAGGCATTCTGAAGGTGGTAGGCTGCTTTTGGCTACTTTGTCGATTAACCGCGCAAGCAACTATAACCGAGGCTCGTCTCGCCCTTCCATATCTGGGTACAATTAAAATGGCTCCATCCCCGATAACTTTTACCACCAACAATTTGCATCTTACCGCAGTGTCAACAGAATAAACGCTGTGTAAGCAGTCAGATGGAGCGCTGGTTGGATTGTGAGGTAAGCATCGTGCTGCCTTTGAACCTGATAGTCGCTTGTGTTGGCCGGTAAGTCCTTATTTTTCAAGGTAGGATAAGGGGCATCTGCGGTAAATATACTGCAAAGTGCTTGGTAAGAGAGTCCCTAAGAAACTATTTAAAGGCTTGCAATTGTCCCTTTTGTTTTATTTTATCATTATACACATCGTCTCTATTTCATTCCTATCTCTCGACTTCAGTTCACACAAACGTCAAACTCTTAGAATGCCGTCTTACGTTATTGTTGGTGCCTCTAAAGGCCTAGGAGTAACGCTCCTTCCCACATCTCATAATATTCCAATTCTAACAAAACTCTCAGTACGAGTGGCTTCGATTTCTCAGCCAAGACCCAGCAAATACCGTCGTTGGACTAGCACGCACCCCAGAACCTGTCGAGGCTCAGCTTGCAGCCGATAAAATCACCAATGTCCGCATTGTCAAGGCTGATATGGCTGATCACAAAAGTCTCGCATTAGCAGCCAGCGAGGTTTCTAAAGTAACCAAATCAGTCGATCATCTGATTGTTAACGGCGTCTACGCCAGTCTCGAGGCGTATTTCACCACGCCGACGGAATTTATCGGTAAAGAAGACCTCCTTCGCAAAGAGTTCATCAGCAACCTGGATGTGAACGTCATCGGTGTCATCTACTCCATCAATGCATTTCTTCCGCTCATTCGCAACGGCAACGCTAAGAAGATCACTGTCATGTCAACAGGCCTAGCGGACTTGGACTTAGCGCAGAAGGCAAACATCGCGTTCTCGGTGCTATACAGCGCAACTAAAGCGGCTACTAACATGGTTGTTGTCAAATACGCTGCTGAGCTGAGGGGAGAGGGAATCATCTTCCTCGCATTGAGCCCAGGGCTCGTCAACACCGCAACTGCACCTCGTAAGTTCACCCGTCTCGAAACCTACGAGTCGTAATAGAGATGATGGTTTAGAAGCTGATAACCCAAATAGCACTTCCAGAACACATACCACGAATGCAGGAGATGGGAGCAGAATTTTCAAGAGTCTATCCGCATTTCACGGGGCCGATCACTCCAGCTGAGAGCGTGGTTCTCCAGAAAAAAGTTATTGACAATTTGACGATTGAGGATTCTGGGGCGTTCTTGTCCCACCTTGGCAGCAAGGAGTGGCTTTGAACGCCTTTGGTATAGAAGGTCTTATCCTGATAGAGATAAATGGAACGATATATACCATATTGCTACTTCCTTAATATGCCTCTCGTGATTTCTAGTCGCTCAGCACCCTATTTCACGATTCGCATTCTCTCAATCGGGCATCCCGCTGTGGAATGTTAATGTATCAGTGGTCTTGTTCTGGGTAAAAAGGTACGTAGATCAGACACAAAGGCTTCAAGTAACACGTTACTGTATAACATATAGTGAATTCATGTCAAAGGGAATAAATAGTTGGAATATAAACTCCATCATTAATTATTCTCGCTATTCCTGCTATTCCAGGTTCGTAGTTTCCAGCATATATCAACCTGATATCAAATCCCCAGGTCGTGCCACAGGGGTCTCCTTAGCGGAACGGTCCACGCTTCAACAAAAAAACAACTTTCGATTTCCACCGTGCTGGTCGAACTCAATTCTTAGATAACGCGTTTGACGCCACACATACATGGAACACCAATGATGCTGTACGCTGAGCACTTCAAACTCTCATATGCCGACCATGATGATAAGATGGATCCTCGCCTGTTTCAGCCTTCCTAAAATTGTAGATCCCGCAACTATGGCGTCCCGCTAGCCACAGCGCGGGGACCGCCCTGGCTAGGGACAGGGGTACCAATGTAGGCACGCGCATCGCATCTCATTATTCTCCTCTACTCCAAGTTATCCCTCTCTCCATGCCCTCAACCACCACCTACTTCGACTGGCCCTTCCCCCCGCGATGATCCAGCTCCCCCACGGCACAAGTCGCAAACACGCCCTCCTCGCCCTCTGGCTCCTCATCGCAATCTGGCTCTTCTTCGGTCTCAAGCCCTCGCTCCCCTCCCTCTCCCTCAC
>LMYD01000176.1:0-10708 GCA_001630595.1 Pseudogymnoascus sp. BL308 | reverse complement strand
ATAGTATTCTAGTCTAACTAACTAGAAGGGTATTAATTAATGCTTTAAGTTCTTACATCTCTCTCTTAAGGTTAGTTATATGATCTAGGGCCTTATTAGAGGGACTTATAGTTATCTTTATAGTAGTACCTTAGGAGGTCTATTACCTAGTGTTCATCTAAGAGAGTAGACTATTATTATTAAGTAGTAGGTTTTATGTTACCTTATATAACATCTATAAGTTAGTGGTATATTAAGTTATAGTTAATACTAAAGAGTCTAACTTTATAGTAGCTTGTGGCTATTAGCACTCTTATTTATAATTACCTTTATGCTAAGAGAGTTCTTAAGGATCTTATATTCTAATTAGCACTAATGCATTAGTAGCTTTACTAGCTTACTTTATAAGACTAAACTCTAATCTACTAGTTATCTATAAGATCTTAGGAATCATAGCTATTTAAATTCATTAGGTCTCTACTCTAATTCATTATAAGTTATAGTTAGAGTAGATTTAGAGTTCTCCTAAGTCATTTAATTATAAGATATTATTTATGTATAGCTATCTCTAGTAGACATAATCTTTTTTATATAATGTAAGGACATAAGGCATTATATTATAAGAAGTAGCATATAAGAGTATAAGTTAGATATAAGTTAGTGTAATTCTATAGGTCTATTATAAAGGATACAAAAAAGATAAAGGGAGAGCTTATAGCTTCTAACCCCCTATGTACTTAAATGGGGTCTAACTTAGCTATAACTTAGCTAAGCCTTAGCATGTCCTCTAAACTACTCCTACCTATTACATAGAACTACCCTAACTCTCATCTCTTACCTACACCTACACTATGTTACAGACAATGCATTACCTTAGAGGTCTAGGTCTACTTCATGTAAGGAGGCATCCTTATAATCTCTTACCTACATCTACACTATGTTATAAACAGCACATTACCTTAAGGATCTAAATCTACCTCATGTAAGGAGGCATCCTTACAAATGTATTACTAATAGATTAGCAATGTATTAGATATAGAGGTAAAGTGTAAGTAAAATGTTAAACATACGTTTTAGGAAAAGGCAAACATGCCTAGAGGGCGCTTAGAAAGGGCCTTGTAGCGTTAGTACGCAGCCTATTTTAATGTTAGCAATATCTAATGCATTGACAATAGATTCTTACACTGTCATCGATCTTAGTTAGAGGCATGGTAGTAGTAGTAGGGTTGTGGTGTTGTTGTTAATGATAGAAGGTAGAAGGTCGGAAGTTCAGAATTAATTTGTGGGGGGGTCAGCTGAAGTTTTGGCGGTTGTGGGGTGGGTCAGCCGACCACTAGAGTATGGTCGGGTCACCTACGTTCTGAGAACAACGCGTCACACATGGCGGAGACCGAGCTAGTCTGGTTTCCTTCCCCACCAAACTACATGCCATCATCACTCATCCAACTTCCTCCATTAACAACGGCACTCAGCGCTGTAGATATCTTGGCCCTCTGATGGTTGACGGATCAGTGGGGAAGATCATAGAATCATATCAAACACCCATTCTAGGAAGATGGGGAACATCGGACGCCAGAGTACCGGATGCCGAACCTGTAAAGCTCGACGTGTCAAGTGCGGTATGTACATCCCATTTATTTGCTACAGAGCAATGCAAGTAAACTGCTGACATGATATGCGTCTGGCACGGAAGACGATCGGCATCCCACATGTGCTCGATGCGATCGGGGTGGATTTGTATGCCGAGGATATGTCGATCCGGTGTTGTTTGTAGATGAAATGCCACGCGTTCAGCGCGCTGTGAGAGTCTATAATGGGAAAAAAGCTAGGGAAAGGAGGTTTGGATGTCATGAGGAAGGCTCGAAATATATGCCAATTGAAGAACCGAGCCCTTCACAACAGATAGGAACCTGTACTGGGGCCAATGAGTACAACGATACCCCGTGCCATTACGTCTCACCAGACCTTTCAAGCTTCGAAGAGGAAATTCATCTTTCTTTCTTATGCAGCAGATTGTTCTTTGGGGCGCCAGCACGAGGGCAGAAGACTTTAGCTGAAAAGTCGTGGATTTACCAGTTTGCTATGCGGTCTACTTCCAAGGCCGAGCACGAGTCGGAGCAAATTCCAACGTCGTTAACGTGTGCTCTAGCGACGCAAGCTCTTGCTAAGGCATTCTTTGGTCGGATGCACGGTCACCAAGCAATGACAGTGAAGGGTGCAGAACTGTATGGGAACGCTCTTCGTAGCCTCCGTGGTGATCTCCAGCATTTCAATTCTTATGGAAGCTTGTCGCTACTAGCATCATTGATGACAGTGTATGTTTATGAGGTATGTCGATTCTCGTCTTCCCTCCCTCCCTCATGCCTCCTCTCTTTGTCTTGTATCGTATTAAATTTTCGGTCTAGCTAGTTGTGTGCACGGAGGCTGACAGCTGGATGCCACATGTGTGGGGTATCGCACATCTGATTAAAGGGCATGGGCCAAGCAGCTTCAAGTCTGTAACGAAAAGATCAATATTAGAATCAATCAGGAGAAGTATTGTAAGGATTTCGAGATAGTCTCTCAATTTTCAGACCATTTCTGACTAGTCGTTACAATAGATAGCAGGAGCAATGAGAGCCCGTAGGAGGACTTTCCTGGAACAAATGGATTGGAAGACAGTTCCTTGGGAGGATGAACCCGATTCAAAATCTCACTTGGATGGCATGACAGATATAATGGCAGATATTCCTGGTCTTTATGAGGATTTGGACATTATTAAAGGTTTCCCGAATACACGTCGTCTATGGGATTCAAACTTCGCGAAAAGTACCTTCGACAAATGTTTGGAGGACTTATCCAATCTGGAATCATGGTTTGAGTTGTGGAAAAACCGGAACCCAGAATCCGTCTCAGAGGTAAAATCCAGATCAATGTCTGGCCTTACAGTCGATGAAGACGGCGACCTGTTCGCAACAGTTCTTCGCTATAGCACTCTCGGTGTTGCGAATGAATTAGCTTTATACTATTCAACGCGAATACAGCTACTCTCTCTATGCAGAGAAGTCGACCGGCTCACAGAATCTAATATCTCAACCTCTGCTGCTCGCGAAACAGGAATTTCCTCGTCGTCTTATTCGAAATATGGCCGAAGCTCCACAACAGCTTCTATCAAATTGCTAGCGGTCAACATATGCCGGTCTGCAGAGTATCATCTTCTACCTGATCATGCACAGGCAGGTGCCCTACTGTTTCTGCTCCCCGCACAAGTCGCCGCCAAAACATTAGGCCTTTCGTCGAGAGAAGGACAGTGGATCACAAAGTTGCTGGTTCGCGCTGCGGATCTCAGTGGGCTTAGTTTTGGCAAGATCTCTCTCTGAAACTGGTAGACTAGCTATACAAAGATGCATGAGGTTAAGATGCAAACCAGGAACCACGTGTAGCCTAGAAAGCCATTTAATGAGACCATATGCTGTTGAGGCGTCAACAAAGACAGTTTAGTCACGATGCTAATGTCATTTCAAATCTTTCATCTTTATCAGCAAACCTCGTCAGTTGCGGGGGAGATCTGCAGTTACTCTAGGGATGGGTAAGGAGGTACAATAGCTTGCGTGTAATAGCTTGCGCTTATATATGGCGTTCCTCTTGTCTTCTAGGGTGTGGTCGATACTGGCTGCAGAGCACGGAAAAGGATGAGGTGACTCGGAGCCTGAAGACCAGGGAAGCAAAGGGGCTCGCGGATTCTAGCGAGTCAACAGAGCGGAGCGACCGTCCGAATCTCTATATCAACTTCTTCAATTTCTGCTCGAGAGACTCGTTCTAAAGACTATTCTTCCTCTCAGTGTCCTCCTCTGTAATTGGTGCCGGCGCCATGCCTTATTCAGGAGTTTCTTATCCAGTGTGTGTTTGCAAGAAGAATTAAACTTGCCTTATCGTAGATCCTTAGAAGAATAGTATTTATCCCCTTTTGACTGTGACTGGAACATGAGATAACGAAAGATTGTCACGTGAGTTGAGTACCCTTCTGCCTGAGGCTTGACATGGGTCACCGAGAACATTCTAGCAATCAAGCTCCAACGTGAGGCGACCGAAACCAGTGTCGACAACAGTGTCCGCTTGAAAGTAGATCACTCTATAGAATGGCGCCACTACTTGCAAAGTCGCAACATGAGCAGATCCAAGCTATGACCCTTCGCAAGCTTCCTCCTGCTGAAATAGCTGACGCTACCTCTTGCAGCAAACGTGGCGTCTATTGAATAAAAGTACAGACAGAAATTGCTCATGGGTTTTACCAGTGGGCGACTTTGAAGGGCAAAATGTTTGAGCAGTGAGTTTTCCTTCTGACATGGGCATTGCATATCCGAAATACGATATGCTGACGATCAAAAGCCGATTTCCAGGCATATATTCATTTTCGCAGTGTGCAGTTATCTTCGGTGAGGGGATTCAAGATAATTGCACCACCATGGTTTGTCTGTAAGGGCATATAAACCCTCGCTCAACCACCATACTCATCCATAGTTTCCACAGGATGCAATTCAAGACACTCATTTTCAATATCAACACAAGAGGCAAGAGAATTTGGACCAAGAGAATTAGTCCAACAGATGGATGACTATGGTCAAGTTCGATTGCAAGGGGCGGAGAGGATGGACTCATTTTTGAGGCAAATGGACGGGTCTGCTCGTGTGTACTTCCATGGCTTTGTGAGTCCCCCCCTCGAGAGTCAAGGGAATTTGGGTTAAGTTATGGATGAACAGTGTTAAAGGGAATTTGCGCCAAGGGGCAAGGGGCTGTTGAGGGGCTGTTGAGAAGGCGTAATTATATTGAGAATGAAAATTGATATCTCATTGACCATTTGAGTTCATATTTTGTCTCTAACATACATATCCTGTCTGCTCTAAGATACACATTGTTTTAGACTACAAGATCAACTACGTTAGATCTTCGAACCAGGATTAGGTGGACCGAGAGTCTGGTCACGGGGTGTAACAATTGGGAAGGATCTCTTCGGAGGAGCAACTAGTCCCAGTAGCTTGTGTAACAAACTAGCATCACCGCTTTGCACTAGGCTGGATATATCTCTTGCGCCCCTACCAGTGAGAATACCTTGTGTCTCCTTTTGAGTAAGAAAAAGTGTAAGACCCGCCGGGGTAACTTGTTTTCTGTCCCCTGGGGAAATTCGATATGAAAGAACACCATTGCTGAAATTGAGCCGGTATTGTTTCTTGAGATCTTTGATTTGAAGGTCGATTGTGAAGCAATCGTGCTGGGCACGTAGACCGTCGATGCGGACAGATATCCAGTCGAGCAAGTGATCCACACTTAAGTTGCTCGATGCTCCCAATGAGGGCCCAGACGAGGTTTTGAGCCCAGCACGAAGTTCTAGAGCCCCGGAAAGATAAATGTTACGCCATGGAGCATTCTCACAACCGTACCCAAGCTCTTCAAAAACTTGTGCGAGTGCGTCTTTGGCATTCTTATTTTCTGGGTCAGCGTAGACTGCCTGGCCTAGCAACGTTGCTGCAAAACGCAAATCTCCGTCATTTGCATAGCTCTTTGCTTTCCGGACAACTTCCGCTACGCCTCCCATGCATTCGCAGTAACGCAGGGCAGATGGCACCGGTGGATGTTCCCATAAATGAGCGGGGTTCCCATCATACCAGCCCATATATCGCTGATAGATTGCTTTCACGTTATGGCTGACGGTGCCATAGAACCCTTGCGTATGCCAAAGGCTTTGTAATGAGTCGGGTAACACCAAGGCTTCCGCAATCTCAATCCCAGTCAGGCCTTCGTTCATCATTCGGACGGTCTGATCGTGTACAAACGCATAGAGATCGCGCTGCTCCGACAGATATTTGATGATATTCTCACGACCCCAGGTAGGCCAGTGGTGAGATGCAAAAGCGACGACAGCTTCGCCATCCTGAACAAATAGAGCGAGGGCCTCATCAATATAACGTGACCACATGCGCGCATCTCGGATAAGCGCACCTCGCAGCGTTAAGATGTTGTGGAAGTTGTGCGTCGCGTTCTCGGCAAGACAGAGTGCCTTGTGGTCAGGGAAATAGAAGTTCATCTCCGAAGGCGCTTCAGTTCCTGGGGTGACTTGAAAGATGATTTGGACACCGTCGACAGTCATTTCTTGCCCGGTTTCGACAATATGAACGGTGGGTGGTACAATCGCACTAGTTCCAGTGGAGCAATAGGTGCCCAACCCGCAGCCAAGGTTCCCCTGAGGCCCTTTTTCCAATCGAAGGCCATACATGTATACGGCACGACGAGACATAGCGTTACCAGCAACAATGTTCTCGCCCACAGCCTCTTCCATAAATCCATCAGGCGCAATGATAGGGACGGTGTTGTCTACGGCCAAAGGTAGCACGCCCAAAACGCCACCGAAATGGTCGGCATGCGAGTGCGTATAGATCATGCCGGTAATCGGCCGTTTCGGTCGATGCTTGAAGTACAGCTCCATGGCAGCCTCGGCACATTCTGAAGAAATAAGGGGGTCGATGACGATGACGCCTCTCTCGCCTTCGACAATCGTCATATTAGAAATGTCGAATCCTCGGGCTTGGTAAATGCCATCTGTCACCTTGTACAATCCTTGCTTCGCAACGAGTTGGAGTTGCCGCCATAGCTTCGGATTTGCAGTTTCGGGGCTCTCTGACTTGTAGACGAAGTCGTAGCTATCGTTATCCCAGGCTACGCCGCCATCGGCTCTTGTTATGACACAGGGTTTAATTGCGTCGATAAATCCTCGATCGGCGTTCTCGAAGTCGGTCCTGTCTTCAAAGGAAGGTTGAACTGACATTGCGGATTTTGGTGCGCCAATAGACTCAAGGTAGAAGGATGGCAAGAGCGGATGTGTGAATAACAGTCAAACGGCCAGTTGCTTTGATCTCTCTAGCTTTGATGTTCAACTTGGGCGGGAGAGTGTAGAGAGCCCCTGTATTTATGTTATCAAGAAACGTGCCTTTACTGAAAAAAGTGGGCAAACTCGAATTCCCCCTCTTTTCGCCATTCTGCTGTCCGCGTCTAGGCTTTTCTTGATGGATAACAATGACGCGATGCACGGGCGGGGTCGAAGAAATAGTACAAAGATACAGCTCGCATGGGGTGCTTAAACGCGCATGGAATGCTTTCCCGCCTCGGTTACAAGGGATAAGCATACTGTCCTTCGCTTTTTGCGATGCCGTGTCTTAGCGATGCGCGCCTATAGCGTCGAAGAAAATGTACAAAGATACAACTCGCATGGACCGCTTAAATAGGCATGGCGGGCGTCCCCACCTTGTTATTCAACCGTTCTTGTGCTAACCCCATGTTTCTTACTCCATAATATTCACGAGACGCGCGGTCCAACCCTGCAATATTAAGAGGATCCAAGCAGTTTTACTGTGGTTGAGCTCGCATGGCTTTCCCGTTCCGTCGTAGATTCTCTTTGCACGTTTGGCGGGTACTGTACTTGGTGATCTACGGGTGTCTGCTGGGGGGGCCAAGGGCGTCCAGGGCACCAGCCCCACTATTATCCACAAGTCTACCTACCCCACGATTTCCATCGCGCCTGTCAATTCCACTACGATAAATTCAACAATGTACGGGTGTGCGCCTTACCTCGTTGAAAGGAGTGAGGGAGAAGGGGATGAGAGGAGGCATAAAAGATGAGATCATCTCTTCGGGTGCCTCGGTCCTACATACATGCGCCAATGTGTCTCGGAAAGGCATGGCATGGCCCCAAGGTCTTGGGAGCCAAGGGCCATGTCTATCCCACTGTTTGGGTCTCACTTCAGTAGTGTCTTTTGTTCCATGGGAGGGACGCCTTACAGTCGCACACCACATACAACTCCTATCCCCATTGCGAAAAGCAATCTCGGCGCACATCTGTCAACACAAAGTGCTGCTCAGTTCGGAAGCGAAGAAAGAGCCTCGGTGGAAACCCGGCATGCCCACCTCCTCCAGTTTGTCTAGGCAGTTTCCAGCCCTCCCTACCCCATACACCCCATACGCTACCCAGTCCACAGTAAGTGTCACAGATCCACACACGATATATAATACATCCTCCATCCCCCATTCTACATCTCCATCTCCATCTCCATCCCCGTATCAACTTCTATCTCAACCTCCTCTCCATCTCATACCACTTCCAGTTTCCCTTCTATTCAGCAGCGAGTCGCACAACCATCGTCGGAATGACGAGCATGAACAAGGAGCTCCGCGAGGAGGATAGGACCGCCTCAGATGTCGACAAGACCGGCATCCACGAGGAACATGACACCAACAATACCTCCGATGTGGAAAGTACCGATCCTCGCATCACCTGCTTCACCCACGCAGAGCAGCGGAAAATCGTCCATCGCATTGATCGCCGCCTAGTCGTCACCCTCGGCATCATGTACAGTATCAGTTTGATGGACAGAGCCAACGTGAGCAAAGCCAATATTGCTGGGTTAGTTGTCTCAATTGTGATTCTGGAACCCGAATGCTAAGAGAACTGCAGTATGTCCGAGGACCTCAAGTTCGCAACGCCGGGCGTCGATCGCTACAGTATCATTGTTCTCATCTTCTTCATCCCGTACGTCCTCTTCCAGCCACCCGCAACGGTCATCATGCGCAAGCTTGGACCGCGCAGATTCCTTCCCGCCATCTGCGTTTTGTGGGGTGGCGTCATGATTGTGAGTGAGCTCCAACAACCACGAAAGGGGCCATCATTAACCATCCATTCTACAGGCTTTCGGATTCGTAAAAAACTGGACCGAGATGGTCGGGCTTCGTATCATCCTCGGTGTGCTCGAGGCAGGCTTCTTCCCGGGATGCGCCTATCTCATGTCGACTTGGTTCACCCGCTTCGAGCTGCATAAACGCTACTCTATCTTCTATCTCATCGGCTCTGGCGCCTCTGCCTTTGCCGGTATCCTTGCCTACGGCCTGATCCAGATGGAGGGCATTGGGAATATCCGGGGCTGGAGATGGATTTTCATCGTACTTCCTCCCACCTCCTCCCCCTCTCACCCCTACCCCCCAACTAAAGCGAACCCAGATGGAAGGCATCGTAACCGTCGCCGTCGGCATCGCCGCCTTCTTTATTCTCGTCGACTTCCCCGATCAAGCCAAGGGCACGTGGAAGTTCCTTAGCGACGCAGAAGTCGACCTGGTCGTCGCGCGCCTCGAGTACGACCGCGCCGACTCCGAGGCCCCCCCTTTCCACCTCGGCCAGTACCTCCGCCACGCCGCTGACCTCAAGGTTTGGGGCTTCGCCTCGCTGTTCGGCCTGTGCACCATCACCTCGTACGCCATCGCCTACTTTCTTCCCGTGGTCCTCATGCGCGGAATGGGCTTCAGTCTCGCGCAGGCACAGTGTCTCGTTGCTCCTCCTTACACCTGCGCCGGCATCTTCATGTACGCCCAGGCCACTTTCGCCGACAAGTTCCGCAACCGCGCCTCGTCCGTCATCACGAACTGTGTCATCTGCCTCATCGGCCTCCCAATGCTTGCCTTTAGCACCAACAACGGCGCCCGCTACTTCGGCGTCTTCCTCGTGACCATCGGCGCTAACGCAAACATCCCCGCCATCATGACATACCAGGCCAACAACATCCGCGGGCAGTGGAAGCGCGCTCTGTGCTCCGCGACACTCGTCGGCTTCGGCGGCATCGGTGGAATCATTGGCTCAACTGTCTTCCGCCAGGTCGACTCTCCCAAGTACACCCCGGGCATCATGACCTGCATGATCGCCAATGGCATGATGATTCTGATTGTCCTGGCGCTGAGTTTGAAGTTCTGGCGCGCGAACAAGCGCGTCGACGCTGGCGGGAAGATCATCGAGGGACAGGTTGGTTTCAAGTATACCCTTTGAGCGGAAGCGTTTCGATCCGTTCTACACTATTCTTGTTGTTGTTTGCGTGCTTGCGTGAGGGAGGAATTTTGTATACCAAATATACGAATACCATGACGGGGGTTGTGGGGGGAGAGAATAGGCAGAATATAGGCACAGGAAATCTACCCACTGTGACTAGATATAGTTTTTAATGAGAATCGATTCCCATCCTAATCTCAACACAACTCTTGTTTGTCGTGCATTGAAAACCGCCGAACCAGATAATATATATTTGAAAGTATGCATTTCCCTCAATTTCACTCTAGATATACATGCCTAATGTATTCCATAGGGTCTTTAGAATATATTAATATGTCGTCTAGGTAGGTAGTATAGAAATCATCTAAGTATTACATAAGAACGTCGTTTATGTAATGCTAGTACGTTATAGGGCCGTTAGTGTAAGGATGTCTCCTTACATGAAGTAGACCTAGACCCCTAAGGTAATGCGTTGTCCGCGACATAGTGTAGGTGTAGGTAAGAGATGAGAGTTAGGGTAGTTCTATGTAATAGGTAGGAGTAGTTTAGAGGACACGCTAAGGCTTANCTTACATGGAGTAGACCTAGACCCCTAAGGCAATGCGTTGCCCACAACATAGTGTAAGTGTAGGTAAGAGATGAGAGTTAGGGTGGTTCTATGTAATAGGTAGGAGTGGTTTAGAGGACACACTAAGGCTTAGCTAAGTCATAGCTAAGTTAGACCTCATTTAGGTACATTAGGGGTTAGAAGCCATAAGCTCTCCCTTCATCTTTTTTGTATCCTTCATAGTAGACCTATAGGATTACACTAACTTATATCTAACTTATACTCCTATATGCTACTTCTTGTAATATAGTGCTCTATATCCTTACATTATACAAAAAAGATTA
>LMYD01000175.1:0-45663 GCA_001630595.1 Pseudogymnoascus sp. BL308 | reverse complement strand
TACCCCCCCCCCCCCCCTTCCCTCTCGCGCGCCCCCCACACACCCACTACACTACGTCAGTTACGGATCCCCCAACCCTCAATTGGCCGTCCAACACCACCATGTGTCGCCAAGACCACCCCAACCCCACCCGCCCCATCATAGCGGCTGTCAAAGTGGGTTCCATGTACTCCGTAGCAATCGATAAGGTGTTTGGCGCACAGGCGACAAAAACAAAAATCTGAATGATTCTGCACAGAAATCGTCGTTTGTGGCGGCTATCCGAACGGCGGCGAAGGGACACAGCACGGGATGTCGTAACCGTTGACGTCTCCCAAGCCGGGTGCCCTGCCACGCCCTCACGCTGATTCGATCGGTGCCACACGGATCGGGGATCGAACACCCGTTTTTTTTGCTTGTTTGCGCGAGCGGCATTGCTTAGCGAGGCGAAGGCGAGTGGCCAAGTGCTTGGCCAAGCGGTCGGGATGACGGTTTAGCGCGGTGCATGACTGGTTGGATTGCGTTGTTGAGTGAAGATGCTGATTTGAATCAGCATCCCGGGTAGTGTGCTGGACTTGTCTCGTAGGCGGCCAATGTCAGGGCGGGCATTTCGATCCTACGGCGTGACGGCGGGATTACTCTGTTTTGTTTGCCAGGGTACGTAGTGTCACTACTGCGGTATGTATGGGATGGTACTGTTACTCTTACTTACTTTGGACGCCAGCATGGGTGAGGGGAGAGAGAAAGAGTACATGTACTGTAATATCAGCACGCCAATATAATGACACGCCACGGTACTCGGACCCGCGCGCGCATGGGCGCCCTGTTCGCAACGAAGACAGTAATCGGAGTAAGCACCAGGCCCCATCGCTCTACCGGAGTCGGGACCGCACCATCGCATTCGCCAACCGCCATACCGCCGAGGACATTTCCTTTTTCCTGACGTGATTGCCGGGTGCGATGGTGAATACTTGGTCCATGCACCCCACAGTCCCACCCGCCCGTCCAGAACAAAAGTGGGTGGTGCTGGTGCTGGCCCTTGGCCCTTGTTTGCCCTTGTTGCGTTTCGTCGCCGCGTGCAGGGTGCGCCAAGACGGACTTGTTGGTGGGCTGTCTGTGAACAGAACAGGACGGACCCTGATGCCTGTCTGGTGGTTGGTTGATGGGATGGTTTTTGTTGGTGGGATTTTCGGGGGGATGAATTGCGAGGGGTGAGTTATTATTTTCCTGGGGTCGATCGTGTGATGGGTGTGTTCAAGGCTGGCTGGGTGTTCACTACGTTACATCTTGGCTGCTTGGGCTTGTGCTTGTGCTTGGTATTTATTTTTTGTTTGATATTCAGACATAGTTTCAGAAGATGGAACAAACACCTCGTGACCACCATGCCATGACATGCCCCATTTTGGTATCTCATTATAGCTACAACTCCTAAGTAACCGTGTATCTCCCCCCAACAGGCGCCCTACTATCCACCTCCGCCGCCGCCATGGTGCCCTCCTTCAACAACCGCATTAGCTCCCTCATAGCGTTCGTGACCACGAGCTCAGTGTCGCCCTCCACCAGGATATACAATTTCGGGTCCCCGCCCGCCTGCACCTCCTTGCCCGCCGGGTAGAAGCTGCCCTTAGTCGTGATACTGGTCCCTGTCGCCTCGAGGATCTTGGCGACATTAGTCCGATTCGTGACGGCCCACCGCGCTTTCTGCGGAAAGTCGTTGATCTCCAGCGTCGCGTGGAATGCGCCTGCGTCGGGACCCTTGTTATCGATCGGCACCCCCGAGCGCAGCTGCCCGGTCTTGTTGAGGCGCGAGTTGATGGCGTCGATGGCAGATGCGACCTTGTCCAGTGGGTTCTTGGACCCGGAGCCCGCGGCTGCGGTCTCGGTGCGATGGACTGTAATCTTACCATCGAGATCAATGCCCTTGGGGACCCCCACGAGCTGCGCGGGTGCTGCAGGTGCAGGGGTTGTCGCTGACTGCACAGTCGAGGCGGCCTTGAGGAGGATCTCGTCGTCGCCCTTTTCTTCTTTTTCTTCTTCCTCGTCTCCTTCGGTCTTGTGCGTCTTACGCTCGCGCATCCGTGCAGCTTCACGCTCTTGGTCGAGGCGCTCGAGACCCTTGCCACCAAATCCTGAGCTGTCTTGCGACTTGCCCGTCTTGACCTTGGCTCTGAAGGCCTTCCTCATTTCATTGAGGCGGTCTGGGACGGGCTGCCCGCTTTGCTCTAGGGCCTTGGATATGCCAACTGAATATTGCTCTTGGTCTTCCGTGATGAATGTAACTGCAGTGCCCGTATTACCCGCTCTACCAGTTCGCCCAGCTCTGTGAACATAATCCTCCAGATGATTGGGCGCATCGTAGTTGACAACGAGCTTCAGCTGCTTCACGTCCAATCCTCGTGCAGCAACGGATGTCGCAATCATGATTGGCGTTACACCAGCCTTGAAGTCATCGATGGTGGAATCTCTGTCAATCTGATCTTTGCCACCGTGAATCGACATGCAGGGGTAGCCTTTCCGCATGAGATCTTTGAGTAAATCGTCGGCCTTCTCCTGGCGGTCGACAAACACGAGGGTGCGTGCATCTTCGTCCTTGTCGTATAGTTCACCCAAAAGCTCCAGTAGGCGGATGAACTTGTCATCCTCCTCACGGACCTCTACTATCTGAGTGATTTCGGGTGCGACTACGCTCCGTCCGCCGACAGTGATTTCCACAGGATCATTCAAGGTCTTCTTGGCGAGGGCATCCATGATCCTTGGCATGGTAGCAGAAAACATGATGGTCTGCCTATTGGGGCGGATATTGGCAAAGATTTTCATGACTTGTGGTTCGAAGCCCATATCGAACATGCGGTCTGCTTCGTCGAGAACGACGTAAGTAACACGTCTCAAGTTAGTTACCCGACCAGAATTGGCGGCGAGGAGGTCAATCATGCGGCCAGGAGTACAGACAATGATCTCGGCACCGCGCTTGAGCTCAGCAATTTGATCTTTGATGGGGGCGCCGCCGTAGGCGCAAACAGCACGAAGGTTCATGGATTTAAGGAATGGCTTGGCCTCCTTGTGAATCTGGGTAGCGAGTTCTCTCGTCGGTGTCATGATGAGCCCGATAGGTCCATCAGAACCTTCAAGAGGCGGTTGATCGCGAATGTGTCGGAACATAGGTAACATGAACGCCATGGTCTTTCCTGAACCAGTCTTGGCCACACCGATCACATCCCGACCTGACATGATAGCTGGAAGAGCTTGCATCTGAATAGCAGTAGGCCGTTCATAGCCAAGCCTCTTGATAACATCCAGCGACTGAATGTTGAGGCCGCACTGTGACCATTTTTGCACCGGTATTGGCACGTTCTTTCCCGACACCTTAATCCCATCGAGCTCGAGACGTAGATCCGCAAGTGCAGCTTCCGTCATCCCAGCAAGCTCAGCTGGCTCAGTGTAGAAGTTCTTGCGGAATGGCGCCAGGTCCAGCTTGGCGTAGTTGATCACTGGCAGGTCCTTCTTCTTTCGCACCTTGCTTGCCATAGCCAGAATATCTTCAGGTTCCGAGTCCAACGTTCCAACCTGGTCCTCTTCGTCCCCAAAGATCGGTTCTGGTTCTTGTTGGCTCTTGCTCTTGCTCTTATTAAAATTGGTTGTAGTCTTTGGCGCCGCAAAGGGGTCTCCCATTTCCTCCATGAAAGCATCCAGGGGATCAACCTCGTCCTCTTCTTCTTCCGCCGCTGGTTGCTCGGCTGCTGGCTCCGAGGCTTCAGCCATGGCGACATCCGCAGCCACACCATCAGCCAGAGTGCTGTTCTCAGCCTGCAAACGTTCTTCTCGTCGTTCAGCTGCAGCTCGGGCTGCTGCTGCTGCCTCTTCTTCAGTCCCAGCTTCCATGTCGACATCGTCGTCATCATCGCTCTTCTCATCACCGTTAGCCTGCGCAGTATCATCGTCTTCATTGTTTGCCACGGGAAGGGACGGTAGCTTTTCAAGTTTCTTCCTCATTCCTTCATCATCCCCAAACACCAAGCCCCTCTTTGCTGAAGATTTCTCTTGGTCCTGGGCAGATTTCGCTCCCAGGCCAAATGCGCTCAGATTGCCACGAGCTTTGGGCAAGGCGGATGCTATTGTCTCAGTTAGTAAAGTTGTAGACACAGTTGGGGGTAGATGCGGCTTACCTTTTGAAGAACTGGAGAATGCTGGCAGGGGTTTGTCAGCTTGAGCACCGTTTGTCCCAGATAGTGAAGTAGCAGACGTTTGAGCTATGTCAATGCCTGGAGTGTTCTTGTTAAGAGCAGCGGCGGCATTCAGTTTTTCAGAGGCTCTCCTTGCAATTGCTTTGGGGTCAAACTTTCCAGCATATGGTGCAGGCGATCCTGGGGACGCCGTGTCAGTCAACAGCGCCGGTGAACCAGGGGTTGCACTCGGCGAGCCGTTGGCCTTCACGTCGATTTGGTCCAGTAGTTTGCGCGCGCCACCTGCTTCAAGCTTCTCCTTCTGTTCCTTCTGTTCAGCAACCTTCTTTTTCCATGCCTCTAGCTTTGCCAGCCTCTCTGCCTTCTTTTGTTCATCGGTCGGTCCACTGGGCGCTGGAGGTTGTTCGGCCTGGTGAAGTTTGTTAGATCGATCCTCAAGATGACAAAGGATTGTAGAACATACAGCATTGCGCTTTCCGTCAGGTTCCCGGTTTGTCCTGCTATCACGACCATCATCAGGTCTAGAACGTGAGTATGAGTTAGTTTGATCCTCGTGGCGTCTATGAAGCCTGTCACGGGAGTCATCTCGCCTGTCCCTGTAATCTCGATCACGGCTTCGGCGTCGCCTTCGGTCTGGAGAGCGTTCTCTATCTAAGTGCCTCTCTCTAGAGGGCCTGCGGTCTCGAGACCTATCTCGTCGTCTGTAGCCATCATCTCTTCGACCTATTGAGCGATCTCGTTGGCGGGGTAAATCGCGTGAATCTCGGTGGCGTCGCTTCACATAGTCGTTAGTAAAAGAACTCTTCTGATACACATCACGACCTCTTACATCGATGCTCCGAGAACGGCTCCTCCGCCGTGGCGCCCCTCGTGGGTCATCCCGACGGTCTCTGTCGTGTCGAATATCATCGTCTCTTCTGATTCTTTTGGAAGAGTGGTGAGATCCTGTAGCCGATGGTGAGCGAGAATCCCTTCGACGCGCCATGGCTGCGCCGTTATGACTTAAGTGAGAAGTACTCTGATAAGCTTCTCGCAATTCTCAACTATATTGCTACCGTCGTAGCAAGGTTGCCGTGCGAGTGCCGTATAAATCAGACTGGTGGCTGGGTTATTATTCCCAGGCATAAGTAATTGATTGACTGTCGCAACATCAACTTGAATTCACAAGGCAAATGCTTAAATTGCATGACTGGTTCGTGTCGGTCGCCGTGTGTCCCATTTCAGTAAAGGCCCAAAAGCTCCATGGTCCACTTGAGCTCGCGTGATAGGGTACATCCGTCGGCAGTACTCCAGCCTCCTCGTTGTTTCAGGGACAACTGAGACGTCAACGAAGTCCTTTCAGAGATCGAGACTTTGTTCGTCGCCAATATACGGAATACATCTCCATCGAAGAACACAGAACTTGAATCGCAACATCGTCATGTTTTCCGCAATCGGTAGAGCAGCAATTGGGAGGATCGGTGGAGGTAGATCAACAGTACGCGTCCCGCGACAGATCCAGCGCGTTCAGGTCACCCAGAGCGGAAGGAATGGGCTACAGTCGGATTTTCAAGGACGCGCCCTTGTCATTCTCCCCAGCAGTCGCCTGTACAGCGCTTCTGCCACTGAGCCAGCTAAGAAGAGCGCCACCAAGAACAAGCACGTGAAGAAACCAGCGGCTGCGAAGGAACTGGAGGTTGCTACGAAGAAGCGGGCGGCTGCGAAGAAATTGAAGGGATTGACCGAGAAGCAGAAGGAAAAGAAGGAGGCAGCTGCTGTTAAATTGAAGCTACAACATCAGAGGAAGAAGGAGAAGAAGGTCGTGGAAGATGGGAAGACCAAAATCCGAGAGCTAAAGGCCAAGGTCTTGACTCCACCAAAGCGCCTGCCTGCTACGGCCTGGACAGTATTGCATGTGGAGTCCATGTTGCAGAACCCGGGAGTTCCGCTCGCAGAACTGGCCAAAGAGGCGTCCGACAGATACAAGAATCTGGATGCATCTACACGAGAGGTTGGCCCACCTGATACTGCTGCCAATGGCACTGCGAGGACTATGCTGACATTCGTAGCACTATAACCAAATAGCCAACGCAAATAAGGCTACGAACGAAGCAAGCTACGCGTCCTGGCTCGCATCCCTATCCCCTCAACAGATCTACGACTCAAACCATGCCCAGCAACGCTTAAAGCAACTTGGCTTGATAAAGCCAGGAAAGCATCTGAAGATCGATGACCCTAGAATTCCCAAGAGACCTTTGTCTTCATACATACTTTTCGTCAAGGAGAGGTACACCAGCGGCGACTTCAAGGGAATCTCTTCCATCGAGGCAGCGAAGATTCTGACACAGGAGTACAAGGCCCTATCGGAGTCAGAGAAGAAGGTACGTTATATGAGCTAATCCATGAGAGGGAAAAAACTACAACTGACACTTCCGCGCAGCAATATGAGACTCAGTCTGTTGCAGACCGCGAAAGATATTCCAAGGAGATGACCAGCACTTTCGGGACGACTAGACCAGTCGCATCGGTCTCTTCGTAAATATGTGAATATTGTTGTTGAAAGTTAGCTTTGCGATGCGATCCGTTCTCCTTTAGCCCTATGTCTATGTATGATTTTTTATCCCTTACGGTATACAATTCCGGAGCTATCCGTGGCGGAGGCGGTTTATACTGTAGCTGCAAGGCGCTTGCAAACTTACCAGGCGGGTTGGCTCTTTCTGGGGTCTGGCGATACGATTAGTGGTTTTGTACGATGCTATTCTCCTTTCTTTATTTTTGGGATGAAGGGGGATGGGACGGAAGGCGCGGGGGCTTTCGTCACTTGTGGGAATAATTATATCAGAATCAAGAGCTTTCCATTGTTGACTTCAAGCCTTGTGAGTGACGTTTTCTGTCGAATGGCCAGTCTCCTCGGGCGGCCATTAAACGTGATGCCAATGTCGTGCAGCATTAATTAATATAAAAGGGGCTCTGAAATAATTGAGCCATCGTAGAGGTCAAGATAGAACACGCTCTTTAGGAACAGCCTAAGTATAAGGGATATATAATATGAATACAGTTGCTGGTGCTACTGGACCAACTACTACTTCAGGTGCATTTACATTCAACAACGGCCACAAATCCTTATTCTCAAATTTCGATTTCATTAGTACGATCTTTGTAGATACTAGCACCCAGTTTCTTACACTCCACCACCCTTTTCCTTCCACAACCTTGCAGCTTCCAAAAGCCCACCAAGCCTCTTCTTCCCCTCCTCCTCCTCCTTGTCCGGGAACACATAATCCACATACTCCTCATAGGTATCATCGTCCATCTTCCTCCTCCTCTTCGTCTTCCTCGGCTGCTTCTTCGTCAGCTCCTCCTGGCTCTGCTCATCGCCATGAGTCATCTCAAAGCTCAGATGTGCCGCCAGCAGTGCCGCCCTCTCCTCCTTCAGGTCCCTATCTTTCATGCTCTTATGTGCACGCTCAAACACCCCCCTCGCTCGCGCCTTCGCAGCCTCGCTAATCGGCCTCTCTTCTTCCTCCTCTCCCTCCTCCTCATCGGGAATGTTGATCTCAAAGTGCGCATACGAGATCCAGACCTTCACATGTCCCGTCTTCTCTAATAGCCTTTCGTAGAGCATCCTTGTCCGCTCATACTCTCCCTCCTCCTCCTCAAAGTCGATATAGCTTTTCCACACCAGCTCAGGCATATCAAGCATCTGTTGATTAACTGCCAGCTCGTACACCGCTCGCGCCCTCTCCAAATCGTCAAGTCCGCGCTCCAGCTCTGCGAACTTTATCCAGGCCGACGAGTTCGCAGGGTTGAACATAACAGCCTTCTCATACAGCGTCCTGCAGCGCGCAAACTCGAACAGCTTAAGTTCTAGAGCGACATACCCAGTGAAGAGTTTATCTTTCGGACACATCCCAATCGCCTGTCCCAGCATCTTCCTCGCCTTCCCCAGATCCTTTTGGCGGACTTCAAACATCGCCGCAAGGAGCCAGACCTTGGCGAACGTGAACTTCTTATGTGGAATTAGGCGCATGCATTCGGCATACACCTGTCGTGCCCGGGATACATCACCGGCATCCATTTCTTCCCAGATGGCGTAGAAGATCCACAGATAAATGTATCGCCTCCAATGCCTCTTTTCCTGACTCGGCGGCAGTTGCGCAATGGCCCGTTCATATACGTCGCGCACCCTGTCCAGATCGCCAGACGTCTCTTCCAAGCGTGCATAATCGATCCAGGTATCATAGTTCTTTGAGTTCTCTTTGAGTTGCTCTTCGTACTGCACCCGGCGCTTCGATAATATGACGTCCTCCACACCCTCGCGATCACCAAACTGTTTTTCGAAAGTCGTGTACGACTTGTGTAGGGCTAAAGATTTCGATCTTGGGAGACGATCTAAGGAGTATTTGTAGATGGCGCGGGCGCGCTCGTATTCCTTTAGCTTGGCTTCGTAGCGGGCGTATGCGATGAAGAGTCGCTCATCCATAAAGTCCTCTCCCAGAGCTTCGACGGCCATACCGAACACCTCGCGTACTAGATCACTCGTTCCGTATTCCTCCTCAAAGCGTGTCCACTTAATCCAGTTTCTTGGCTCCGGGTGTACTGTCGTGAAGCGCGTAAAGATATCTCGGGCCCGCTGGTATTCCCCATAGCGCTTCTCAAGTTTAATGTAACTGCTCCATGCCGCCTCATCTGGCTCCCAGCTCATCCAGCGCTCAAACACTTGTCTTGTTCCAGGGATATTTCCCAGCATCTCCTCCATGTAGGCGTATTTGTACCACAGCTTATCCACGCGGGGTAGAATCGTCACTGCTCGGTCCAGCAAATTCCTCGCATGGTTGATATTCCTCGTCTTCATCTCCGCTTCAATATATCGTATCCACAGCGTAACGCTCGTCGAGTCCACATCCAGCGCTCTCTCGAAGATACTCCTCGCGCGCTTGAACTCCTTCTGTTCCAGTTCCCATTGTGCATAGCGCATCCAATTGTTCATATTAATCCGGTTCCGTTGCACATAGTCCTCGAACTCCTTCCTCTTCCGACCTTGGAACTCGTGTAGCTCCTCTAGATCTGCGAAGCGCTGCGTAGGAGCTTGAAGGCCTGGCTCCTGTCGGTCGACGGCCTCGCGCAGAAGCTGTTCGGCGGAAATTTGCTGAGGCGCGGGCGCCTTGTTCTTGACCCGGGGAGGGCCACGAGAGGACTCCATGATGGCGGTGGAGGAGGAGAGCGCAGAGGGGTGAGGTTGTTGCGTTGTGGACTTGGGTTGGTTTCGTTAGATATTTGATATACTTTTGGGTCGCGAGGTCGACACGCCAAGAAAGCATACTTCAAACTAGCGGCCGCTTTAAATGGTGGTAATGGCCAACCACAGCCTTATAATACAGGCAGAGTTTAGTCTGAGAGTTTGTTGAGTAGCACTTGAAAATGAGCTAGCCAGGTCACTGTAGGCGGCAATTATCATAAATTCATATAGAAGCCTGGTGGAAAGAAGACGGAAAAACAAGAGTGATTCCATCGCATTATTTGCCAATTCTCCGCCAAGCTGACGTCCCTTAGTAGCCATAAGGACAAGCATTATGGCATCCATATCCTGTCCATGGTATTGATCAGCTTAACCCAGCCCATGTCACCAAACTGGACGATTAGTGTAGTGGTTATCACGTTTCCTTTACAAAGTCATCAGACGCGGAAAAGGTCGCAGGTTCGATCCCTGCATCGTTCATATTGTTTTGCTTCATTTTTGTTCAATTTTATTTTATTTTTGCCTTCCTTTTGCTCCTTGCGATTGCTCTCCGCTGGTCGCGGTGGCCATCCAGTAATTTTTACGTTACTGCTGTGGTTATTTGGGTAACGGTGGTCGTGACCATCCGGTCCACCTCCTACCCGTCCTTGCTTGGACCTTGGACCTTGGACCTTTCACATACCGCATTGCCGCGAAGCAGCAAGTGGCAATGCAATCGTTGAGGAAGCGCCACCCAGTATACAGAGAGATAAACAGATGAATCTCCAGTAATGATGGAGGCCGAGGCAGTTCTTCACCAGCAAATGCCCTCGGGGTATCGCAATCTGCAACCCCAGGTGTCTCATGGTCTCCAGCACGGCCAGCCTCACATGTCCCACCAGAGTCTAGGGCCACAGAATGGGCTCGATCTGAGCGGCCTTGATGACAACGACGCCGTGTTTCAACAAGGCTTGCAGAGCTTGCAGAGTGCCTCGCACGCCCAGGTCTTTCATTCGCCAAACACGTTTGATGGCAATCATGGTCATCGACATATGCACCACCAGCCTTCTGGGAGCCCGCATACCCCTCAGCAACACCAACCGCACCATCCCTTCCCGATCCTGACACCAACACATCTGCAACACAATGCAATTGCGAAATTGCAGGAAGATGAAGATATTTTTGGATCTCCCGGCGGTTCGGATCAGAAGAGCAATGGCCATTTAAGCACCCGGGTCGTTACGGACCCTCCGAACATTGCTGAATGGCGCAAGAAGCTATTCGACGTGGACGAAATGATAACATTGAGTCAAGACCAGTATGTAATAAAGATACTCGTTGTGGTTACATTTGTTAACAGCTACAGGTTCGAAACATACTTCGCGCATGTCGACAACGTCTACTCCCATCGATCGACACAACGATATAAACGCAAGCCTTTCGTCTCTCATTATTGGGACTGTAGGTTGAAAGGACGCCCGCCGGGCACACCGAAGTCCGAAGATCCGAATAAGAAGAAGCGCAAGCGTGTGGCACGCGAGCGTGATTTATGCGATGTCAAAATCAAGATCACGGAATACTTCCCGGGAGCCATGTTGCGCCCAGACTTTGTCCCTGACGGAGGCCAGAGCATTGATGGAAATAATAATGGAGAGTTCTACTCGCCCAATACTGCAGGAGGACTAGGCGTTCAGGATTCTCGGCGGTCTTACGGTGGCTCAAGTTCTGGTGAACAAGGCCACCCGGGAAGCAATGGCGAACGGTTCTACACAATACAGCGGGTTAATGGTAATGGCGGCAATGGTAAAGGAGATGGGATTGCTGGGCCTCATAAACACACGCTAGAGGAAAGCGACAGGGTCAAGAAGAACAGCGTCCAACGCTTTCTCATGAAGAGAGACAAAGAGGAGAGAAAGTCCATGGTTAGTTATGGCTTGTCATGCTCTACATTCCTAGTCAGGCTCTCTAACAGAATCAGAAATTAACCACACGAAAGGCCAGCGCTGGAGCCATCGCGACGACCCGCAAGCGCTCGAAGGACCAAGACCTTAAACTCTTCGGAACACGCAGCAGCCCCTACGTGCAGCGAGTCTGGATCGCCCTAGAAGCCAAGGAGATCCCATATCAATATATCGAAGTCGACCCCTTGAGGAAACCCGCCGCTCATCTCGAAATCAACCCGGCTGGCCCCGTACCCACCCTCCGCCACGGAAACTGGGGCTGCAGCGACTCCACCGTGCTCCTCGAGTATCTCGATGATCTCGGCCTCGGCATTCCCTTACTACCAAGCGACCCATGCATGCGAGCCACGGCCCGGCTCTGGGCAGATCACGTAAACCGCGCCGTTGTGCCAGCGTTCTACACGTTGCTACAGTTCAGCCCACCCGACAAGTCTCTCGAGGCGGTAGCGACGCTACAGGACGAGATCAACAAAATGGTTGAGGCTGCAGACGTCGAGGGCCCGTTCTTCCTCGGGTCGACGCTCGGGCACGTCGACGTCGTGTTCGCGCCGTGGATGCTGAGGTGTAGCCGTATGCTCAAGAAGTTTCGCGGGTGGCCTGATCCAGAGCCGGGGAGCCGCTGGGAGAGGTGGGTTAATGCTGTGGAGGGGTGTGAGGCGGTTAGGGCGACGTGCTGTGGGGAGGATGTGTATGACGATGCGTTTTCACGGTGGACGCAGGGGAAGGGGACGGAGGTTGAGGATGGGGGGTATGGAGCTCCGTGAGGGGTGTTGGGTTAGGAGTTTTGTATGTGGTAGCGCTTGGGATGATCCGGATATGTGGAAACGATTTTATGTGGCGTTTGTGGGATTGGAGCTCAACTTGCAGCTTTATGATAGGCTGAGTGAGTATGTTGGGTTTACGATACTAGTGTTGGGTAATATTATTACATGGCAAAGATCTGTGCGGAGCAAATGTTTGGTCTATAAAACTGAGAGGTTTCCCTCAAGTGCTGTAGCACGCTCCATGAGACAAACTCGTGCACGGTCTTTTGAATATGAGGGTGTCTAGGTGATTGATGAAGTGGTCTTGGATAGAGAATTTGCTTCAGGTTCTAATAGAGGTTGTTCAAACCCAACCCCCCATGCCAGCTTGCAACCCGCCAAATAACTGTCCATATAGAAACATATCACTCTGCTCATCGTGGCTAATGCCCCTTGCGTATCAAGCTCACTATTTCTAGAAACCCCAGCTATTTGCCTTTTCCTTCAAAGTCATCATAAGTCATTAGGAGCACCACAGACTACAAAGTTACCCGCTCAAGCTGTCAGTCTCCACCACTTCCCTCGCCATCTCAAGCTGTTCATCCGTCTTACAAATAAGCACCTTATGCTTTCCTTTCCCACTGATATCTCGCACCACATCGTCACCTCCACCCTTGCTATTCGCCTCCTCCCCTATCTCAAATCCCAAACAAGCGCACCGCTCAACAACACTCTTCCTCAGCTCGGCACCCTTCTCACCAATCCCACCAGCAAAGACCAGAGCATCTACCTCGCCATGTAGGCTAACGTAGTACGCGCCAATAAATCCACAGATCCTGTCGACAAACAGATCAAAGGCCAGCTTCTTTGCGGGGTCCTTGTCGTACCCCGCAGTGATGGCACCAAAGTCCGTCGTGCCCGTCAGCGCCTTCCAGCCAGACTGTTTATTTAGTATGTCCTCAGCTTTTGAGACGTGGAGGTCTTTTGTTGATGCAGGGGATAGCTTGCCCACATCTGAGGCATAGTGGAAGACGAGACTATAGCTATTAGACGGTGCAAACCATTGAAGGCAAAGGGACTTACCTTGGATCTACGCTTCCACTCCGTGTTGCCCCTGGAAGCCCCGCCAGGGGCGTGAGTCCCATACTCGTATCCCAGCTCTTACCTCCCTTGATTGCACACGCACTCGCTCCAGACCCGAGATGCAGGGCAATCAAGTTCGTCTCCCCCGTCTTCTTGCCCAAGAATCCTGCCACAGCACGTGTGACAAACGAATATGACAGCCCATGGAACCCATACTTTCGCAGCCCATTCTTGCGCGCCACCTCTTGATTGATCGGGTACGTGCGGACATGCTCCGGTAAGCCCCGGTGAAACTGGGTATCGAAGCATGCGATGTTCCGCGTGCCCGGCAGCTTGTCAAGGCAGCTGCGCACTATTGATAGAGCGGGGGCGTTGTGAAGTGGTGCCAACCCGCTTAGTTCTTCCAGCGTCTCGAGAGTCTCCTTCGTGATGGCCTGTTGCTTGGAGTAGTCTCCACCATGTACAACCCGGTGGCAGACATGCGTAATATCTTGCTTTTTCGCTAGCTGGGTCAATTCTGAGTCATTTACCAGCTCATCTAGAAGAATCGAGAACGCCGCGCCTTGATCCTTGACGTCCTGTTGCGCCTCCTTTCCTTTGGCTACTGTAGTGGAGCCGCGAGTATACGATAGCTTTGCTGGCGGGGCCGTCAGGCCATCGAGCTGTGCTTCGGCAATCTGGTTTGGTTCCGAGGAAGAGAGTGTATAGACACTGACTTTGACGGAGGAGGATCCCGCATTAACTGCGAGAATTAGCGGCTTGGTCATGGCGTTTTAGCACGTATACAATGCAAAAAGTAGGCTTCAATTGAGTAGTAAGATGCAGAATATCAGATCAGATCAGAAAAGGTCAGCCCAGCCTTGGTCGTTTGTTGATAGAGGAGGGACATATATGACGTCAGCTGTCATGACCCCTCGTCCTCCCTTGCACCCTCTCCCCCTTTACGAAGGGCCTTTGGTGCCATTACACGCGTTCAATTGGCATCAACATGACAATTCTAAAATTTAGATCTCCTTTATTTTACTACTCCCATTGTACACTACAAGTACCTACCCTGCCCATGGGTGAGGAGGGTCAACAGGTTAACATAACCATGGTTTCCGTCACTGTTATCAACATTGCCTCGGTCAAAGCCGGACCCTCAGGACAGGGTCGATAGAGGCCACGTTGCTATAGGGTTTGATTGAAAACCTAGCTTTGGTGAAATGCTTCGATGCCCTCATATCTTGTTGCTTTGTTGACTATCAACCGTCATCGTACTCATCCCATCACGAGGCTGCCATAATTTAAAGTTCTCAGCCTTGTCCGAGACGCGCTAAACCAAATTGTCCTAGCGCGAGGCGACAATTATTGTCATCGGCCGCAGCCTTCTAAATATCCCAACGCAACACAGCAATCTCGTTCACTCTCAAGACTTATACGTCAAGATGTCGACTCTTGCCGATGAACTCTTGAATGACTTTGAGGACTCCGGCTCAGAGGGGGAGCCCGAGACCGAGAATGGCGGCCTCTTCCCCGAGGCAGACGGGCATGCTCCAACGACCAACGGGAATGGCGAGACCATGGAGCTTGATGGGGACGAGGAGGATGTGTCGGAGGATGAAGACATGACGGGCGCAGGCAATGCGATAGATGCGCTGGATGATGAAGAGGCAACGAAGGCCAAGGTCGAGAAGATGCAGCTCGGAGGCGTCGATGATGTGCGCAGCGTCGCGGGTCTGATGAAGACCCTAGAACCCGTATTAGAGGTCAGTACCCCCCTTCCCAGCACCTTTCTCTGAACAGAGGTTTACATCTTCTATCTGTACTAGTCCTGACATCTTCCGCGCGCCTATAGAAGATATCACATTTCCAGAACCTACCGCCGGACCAGCAGACGACGCACGTCGGCTCGATTGAGGACAACCCCGAGTACCACCTCTTGACCCAGTCGAACACGCTATCAACATCCATCGACAACGAGATCATCCTCGTGCACAAGTTTATCCGGGATCACTACTCCACGCGCTTCCCCGAGCTAGAAACGATGGTGCAGAACCCTCTCGACTACGCCAAAGTCGTCGCAATCATCGGCAACGGTCCCATGGACGGCGATAACATCAAGCGCCTCCAAACCTCCACGGACAACATCCTCGGCATGACCCTCCGCGCCGTCCTCGACGGACCCTCCCTCATGATCGTCACCGTCGAAGCAACCACCACCAAAGGCCGCGCCCTCACCCCCGCCGAACTCTCGCGGGTCCTCCGCGCCTGCGAAATGACCCTCTCTCTCGACCGCGCCAAGCGCACTCTAACCGACTACGTCCAATCGCGGATGACTCTATTCGCGCCCAACCTCACCGCCCTAATCGGCTCCCTCACCGCGGCGCAACTCCTCAACTTCGCCGGCGGCCTCACTGGCCTCGCGAAAACCCCCGCCTGCAACCTGGCCTCGCTCGGCTCCAAAAAGACAGCCGGAACCGGATTCGCCACAAACGTCGGCGCGCGCCAACAGGGGTTCCTCTACCACTCCCCTATTATCGCCGGTGTACCCCCCGATCTGCGCAGGCAGGCCCAGCGCATCGTAGCCGCGAAACTCGTCCTCGCGGCGCGTGTCGACCGAGTCCACTCCTCCCCCTCCGGCGCAACCGGCGAAGAGCTCAAAGCAGCCTGCCTCGAGCGGCTAGAGAAACTCACCATCCCGCCTCCTAACAAGGGCGCGCGCGCGCTGCCGGCCCCAGATGACAAGCCATCGCGCAAGCGCGGTGGAAGGCGCGCGAGAAAGGCCAAGGAGGCAACTGCCATGACGGATCTGCGGAAGGCGCAGAACCGGATGGTGTTTGGGAAGGAGGAGGTGGAGGGCGGAGGGGATAAGCAGGGCGTGGAGGAGGGGAGGGTTAGGAGGTTACAGATTGATCCGCGCACGCGCGCGAAACTGGGGAAGAAGAACCCCGGGTGGGGTGCTGCGACTCCTGCACCTGGTAGCGGGACTGCGTCGAGTCTGCGCGGGTTTGGGGGCGGTGTTGGGGCGATGGATCTTAGAGGGAAGGGTTTGAGGGGGAGTGGAGTTGGGGCGGCGGGGACGGCGAGTAGTGTTGTTTTCACCCCGGTGCAGGGGCTGGAGTTGGTGGATCCGAAGATTAGGAATGAGGTTGCGAGGAAGAGGAAAGCGGAGGAGGAGGGGTGGTTTAAGGGGGGAACGTTTACGCAAGTTGGTGGAGGGAACGGGGAGTTCAAGGCGCCGGATGCGAAGAGGGCGAAGAGTGGGATGGGCCCTCCAGCGGCACCTGGGGGTGGTTAAGTGGGTGGAGGGGTGGAGAAGGAATGTATGTTTGTGTATTATAGGGGCGTTTGGCTGTTTTGGCGAATGGGGGAATGTAGATAAGAGGGATATCCGCGCGGATCTTGTGTCGTTGCGAGGCACGACAGTTGGAGGAGACTGGAAGAGAATAGTGGGTGATCCAAGATTTAGCACTGGATTGTGGAATACACATCCAGGGGATACAAATTGAAGACGTTTGATCTGAGCTGCTCTTACTCTTTATATTTATCCGCTCCCAGCTAGGGTCGAGTGCGGTCAGGATATAAGTGAGAGTTTGTAGACTTCCCCACCTATTGATTTGCGATATATTCAAATCCATGCATGCAATCCCCCCTGCACGCCCGCTAAGCGCTAAGCTAGCCTCATGCCGCATAACTCGCTCACCGGTTGAAGACATAAATGATAAAATCCAAACCAAGCCACGCCGATGCTGCGTGGTATCCATCATATTCATCTATCTTATCTCGAGGCTCCCAAAAAAGCAACAAAAACAACACTTACAGCATGGATTCATGCCTTGAAAGGTGCCCCGTAGAGGTGATCAACCTGATTGTGGAATCAACTGAGCTGCATGATATCAAGACCATTTGCAACCGCTTAGCATGCAGGACTTTGGCGGCCAAAACCTCCTTATCACACCATTTCCAGGCGTTATTTAAGTCGAAACACATCGAACTGAAGGAACAGTCGCTCTGCCCTTTTGAACAAGGGACTCGGGAGGGCGGCCTTCGCTGCCTGATCCAGAATCTGACCCTAAGCGGTTTGCCAGTGGTGACAAACCCCGACGGACAAGGACATGGAAGGATAAAAAGCTGTCATCAAGACAGAGAAACAGCTCACTCCTCAGTCATGCGCTTGACGCCCTGGCCAAGAATGGTCCAACTGGGAAGCTCGAGTCGCTCTCTCTCGAGGTAACGGTCTCTCCTGATCTCCAGCACCGACACCAACCAATACCCGCCCGTGTTCGCTTTGACTGGAGGCATGTTTGGATGGCTGCGGTGGACACTTTCCTCACGGCTGTCCCGTCTCTAGCGGGGAGTCAAATACAAATCGAGAGTCTCACCATATTCAATGGCCCTGAACAACAGCGCTGTAGTCTTCCTTGCGATGTTCTCTCCAAGTTCGACTGGGACACTCCAGGTCTCCCCAAATCCCTCTCGTCCGTGCGAGCCCTCTCCATCAGCCTATCCAACCGGGTCTTCAAGACTGACGAGTTTGGAGACGAGGACAGAGGCGGAGTTGACCCAGACGAAGGCCATCTACACCAATACATATCCATAGCGCAAGACGAAAGCAACTTTACAGGTCTCGCGAATTTACTTCAACTCTTACCCCAGCTCAAAAGTATCGACTGGCACTACTTTCAACTGCGCGGAGAATTCCAGCATCTGTCATCACGCAGTCCGGAACGACGTTCTGAACGGCTGTTACAACACATTGTCGAGCTGAACACGCTGCCTGCCCTGGTACATTGCTCGCTTCGGGGCGTCTGTGCTAGGGAGACGGATTTGCTTGCGTTCATCAAACGAACAGGAGCCGCCGAAGTGCGTCTAATAAACGTGCACCTCGTTTCGGGAACACTCAGGTCCATTTTCGACCACTGCACCAGCGCCGCGGCGCCTGTCACCGAGGTGTACTTTGATAACTTGACCGAGCCGACGCCCCGGTGGCCACAAGTCCGCTTCTTCGGACGCGTGGAGTCGCGGCTTGGCTATAGTGAAGAGGGATATTATTGCAGATCACTGTCACAGAGCGGAGAGGATATCAAGAGGTATATTCGTTACGACGTGCCTGCTCTACGTCCGGTGGATTCACCTGCTTTGCGCGAGTGGCGGGCGTTCCAGTATAGGGAGTATGGCAATGGTTATTAATCATAGATAACAGAAGGAAGCTCCAATGGGCACATGATTGATTACACACCGCAATACATGCTACACATAGTGTGAAAGCTCTCAAGTACCATGTTACTACGAATAGTGTATGTGGCCGACTGACAAGAGGGAAGACTATCTAAGTACACCAAGGAACATAAATTACACGTCATGACTAGACCTATCCTTGCTAGCCAGGGTCAAGCACACCGACTAGCATTAGCACCGCTAGCGGGATAAGAACATGGCCATTCGCCGCCCATTTTCCTTAGCGTTTGGCACCCGCTACAAAGCCGTCATAGTTTTGAGGAGGCAGGTTTTAACGAGGCAAGTAAACAAGATTCACAACAAGCAACAAGGACTTCTATTAGATCAACAACAGGATTAACAGTAAACTATTTTTAAAGATCTTATAAGCTACTAACAAGATTATCTACCCTTGCCCTATTATCGTCGTCATGATCTAGAATTTAAAATATATCAACCCTATAAGTAAACTGACGCATCAATTGAGCTCAATCCTTTCTCAATAAACTCATAATTAATTGATTGGAATTACTCTACAGCATATTTCGCTCTAACTCGTCAACATCCACCTCCACGCCCCTCAGTCCATTCTCCACTCGCATTCCTTTCCCCTCAAAGACGACGAAGGCGTTCCCTTACAATGTCAGACGGGTAAAACAAAAAACTTCTTACCCTGTTAACCCCCTGTCCTATCTTGTAATTTCAAGTGTTTACTTCGGGATTATCTCCCTCACAGACAAGAAGACCAAGCAGACGCCCCACAGGGGTATAACAATAACGATGCTGCATACAAATCTGAAAGCGAGTCTGACAACGGCAACGATGGCAATGCTGTCGCGAGAGGCAAAGCCAATAACCAGGGCCAAAAACCAAACCCACTCTATCAAGCCCGAGCCCAACGTCAACTTCAGCAGGCAGCTCCGAACGGCAACGCGACACAGCCATCGCGTGACGAAGTTAGAGAAAAGATGGGGTATAGGGCAGCGGCGATCAGGGAGTCGAGGATCAAAGACCGGCCTGTGAGTAAGAAAGCATCGGATAGCGCGCTCAAGATTAAGATCGAGCTTGATTTAGAGGTGGAAGTGGACTTATATGCAAGGGTGAAAGGAGATGTTACTATTGGGTTGATGTAGGATGGTGGTCTGGTAGTGCTCGAGGTGGGCTCTGGTTGTATTGGTGGGCCACGAAATAGATACAGCGTCATGCACAAAGCGCGAGTAACATTTTTTGGCCTCACCAAAATCCGCCGCTTGCTACAGTATAAATATAGCTTGTTATGAGAGTAACTACTTCATATGACCATAGACTCAAGAGAATCCCGCCCGCTCTGCCATACACAAGCTTGCGTATCCTCTGGATAATTGTCTCAATCGTGCTAATAGGTATAGTGTGGAATCATGGGCCCTTACCACCCGAGGGGTGGAGCGAGGGCGTGCGGGAGGTGAGCCGGGGGTTGAGCAGGGTGAGTGGGGTGAACAGGGTGAGGCTGAGCAACATTTTCGTGTCAATTTGTGCCTTTCTCTTATTTTCCATATGAGCCATAAGCCCCAAAAACACACAGGTGTCGTATAAACCACATGAGACCAAATTAAGGTCATAATATAAAGAGGTTTGTTGAACTAGCAAAAGTGAATCAGTCCACTTCTGCTGTAGTTCTTGTAGTCGGTTATATTGCAACATGGTTGGTCTTTGACCGCTTATTTTGGTTGGTTATCAGTTACAAGTTCAGCAGTTATTGGGCGGGGCGCGGCGGATGGAGCCGGTGGGATTACACGGGGATTCCCACTACATTTGGTTTACAACCACTTACACCACTGTAGTAGTAAAAGCCACCGGGATAGGGGCCATGTAAACTATACCTGATTAGGTCTTATTATAGATACCTCGGCCGGCGTACAGTCGCCGAATACCTTTGCGTTTCGTTGTCAGCATCTGAAAAAAGAAGGGATGATTGAAAGTATCCGCTCCGTTTCCTCCGCGATTTTGGACTAAATTCCGCGGGGCTTGTTCACTTATCGGAAGAGACGTTTTTAACCCCGTAAGATCCTTTCAATTAGCTACAGGCAAACACACAGTTCTCTCGCCCCTTTCTGTGGTATCTTTTCAGTACTATAACCCCAGCGAGATCCAGTGGCCTGGCGTCGTTACCCTCCTGCCTCTTTCACGGTTCTTTACCTTTGCCCCACCACATACCCCGTATTACGTGGCATCCTCACCCCAGATGGAGAAAAAAATGGGGTTTAATGATTGGGCGTAAAGAAAGAGGCACTGTCACAAGCTATTTCTTTATTGATACGGCGGGGATGAGTATGCGGAGAGAAGTGTGCGGGGTTGACAGGAGTGAGACGCTGCGCACTAGAAAAGGTCTATCACAAGCAAATTTCTTTGATTGATGGTCGCATTTTTTGGTTGGCGTTGAAATTGTTATGTATTTATATTAGTTCGCAACGTCCTTGGTATATCCTTTGTTCGTTGATCGTTGATACCTTTAGCTATCTACGTATGGCGTCGCATTACACAATGGGATTCCCTCGGGTCGCTTTCGGGTTTACAAGCCTCGTCTTTTTTCTTCAATTGGTCCTCGCTCTTGCCCTCCCTTTATCTGCACCTGTTTGGGACCGATCAGCACCAATTTATCCTAGTGACGACCCCTTCTACTTCCCACCTGACGGCTATGAGAGTTCGGCTCCTGGGACGATTCTGCGGTCAAGGACTGTTCCTAACCCTCTATCGATTCTCACCATCCTCCCCATCAACATCCAAGGCGCATACCAGCTTCTGTATCGGACTACAGACAGTCTTGGAAATGCCCAAGCCACGGTCACCACTGTCATTGTCCCACACAATGCAGATACAACAAAGCTACTATCCTACCAATTTGCCGAGGATGCCTCCTGGGTAAATTGCGCTCCTTCATATGCAATCCAGGAGGGTGCCGAATTTTTAAATACCGGCAGTAGCGTCGCTGAGATTCTACTCGTCATTGCCGCTTTAAATCAGGGGTGGGTTGTCAATACACCCGACTACGAAGGGCCTCAAGCCGCATTCACGTCCGGCATCCAAGCTGGTCAAGCGACTCTCGACTCTATACGCGCGGCCCTTGCCTCTGGTGATATAACCGGAGTTTCGTCTTCAGCTACATACCAAATGTGGGGATACTCCGGCGGCTCCCTTGCTTCAGAATGGGCGGCAGAATTGCAACCTAGCTATGCTCCCGAGCTTAATTTCGCTGGCGTCGCTCTAAATAGCCTAGTTCCAAATGTTGCGTCGGTCTTGAAAACCATCAATAAAGGCCTCTTCGCTGGCTTTGCCCCCGCTGGCATTCTTGGTCTTGCCGCCGCCTACCCCGAGCTAGCCGTCCTGATCAACGATAGCCTTATTCCATCTAAAGCAGACGACTTTTATAGGGCCCGAACTCAGTGTTTAAATGAGGATTTACTTGAATATGCTGGCCACGACATATTTTCCTATTTCAAAGATGGAGATGCTATCTTGTCAAACTCTATCCCCCAAGAGATCCTCAGTGATACTGGCTTAATGGGCACGCACGGAACCCCTAAAATGCCCATGTTCATTGTCAAGGCCGTCGCGGATGAAGTTTCTGTTGTTGCTGACACCGATTCTCTAGTGGAGAAGCTCTGCTCACAGGGAGCACAAATCCAATACGTCAGGGATGGACTTGGGGAGCACGTCACCGAGCTTATCACTGGAGCGGGTGATGCGATGGTATTCTTGAAGAATAGATTCAACGGTGTTCCGGCAGATGCTGGATGCAGTACCACGAACGTTTTGTCCGCCACATTTAACTTAGAAGCCATTGAGGCATTAGGCTTAACTGTAGTCCAGGCCTTGTTGGCTATTTTAGCTCTACCAATTGGTGAAATAGGGCAGCGGTATAAGAGAGAGAACCAGCAATAGAGGGGGTTAGCTACGAACTAGTTTAGATGGTATTTAATCTAGACAACAACAATAACCGTTACATACGACCATAGACTCAAGAAAATTGGGAATCTCGTCTACTGTTCCATACACAAACTTGTGTATCCTCTGGATAGTATTCTCAATCGTGCCAATAGGCATAGCGTGGAATCAGGGGCCCTTGCCGCCTGAATGGTGAGGGGAGGTGAGCCAGGTCGAGTTCCCGTCCCCTTGAAAGAAAGAAGCACAAGCTGCAACTTTTGCAGCTTGTGACTTTAGAGGTGGGGGTCTACAGCCAACAGAAGGAGGCTCCAATGGGCACGTGATTATATACTACAATGCGAGCTGGACATAGTGTGAAAGCTCTCGAGTAACAGGTGATTATAAATAGTGTATTGGTAGACTAACTATCGACAGCGCTGTCCTCTGACCTTTGAAAGGCTAACCGTCTCAGCAAACTTCAACTACTGCAACTTCAGACGACGCGACGTCCAACTCTAACCAAAACTATGCTTCGCGCTAGTGGAGGATATATAGCAAGGAGTTTGAGGTAGTGATTATTAGTTTCAGGTAGAATTATCCGTACAGGTTTCCAATACGGAGGTTGTTCCATTCCCAGGCTGTTATGTCCTCCTTGTAGCGACAAGGAGTTGCCTCAGTGATAAACTCCTTTAAGGGGAGTAGAGAGTCGTGGTAGTTCGGCTTAGCAAAGTATGCAACGGAGTACCTTTCAGGAAGCATCTCATCATTGTTGTCACCCTTGATAGTTGGTGGAAAGGTGACGCGGTGGCAGGCAGCTCGGAAGGTATCATTTGTTAGCCGCTGGAGAGAGTCCCCAATATTCAGAATGATATCCGTTGGAGACGAGGCCTCAACGTTGCGGAAGGTCCCTAGCTCCGTTTGGTCTTCAACCTGCAGTCCGCCTGTGGAATCCTGAAATAACATCGTGATTGTACCGAAATCGGTATGCTCCGCAATGCGAGTTGCTGTCCCGTTCTTGAACTCCGCAAGGGGTACGGTCGGATAGTGAAGAAGTCTAAACTCATTCTCTGCCCGTGAATGAAGAGACGTAAGGTGAACCTCGGGAATTCCTAGAGCCCTGGCGAGTGCCGACAAGATATTGAGCTCAGTCTTAAAGGCTTCTTTGTAAAAGGTCTCCATGAACTTACGGAATCCAGGAAGGCTTTCCTCCTCGATCCAGAGATTGGAGACGAGTTCATCGTTGTCAGCTCCCATGTCGAATGATTCCTTTACAGTGGTCATGAACATTTCTTGGCATCTACACCGTTACTTTGACTCACCTTAATATCCCGAGTCTTGCCAGGACCAAGTCCCTTTTCGTATCCGCTAAGGATGGCAGTGTTCTCCTGACCGACATAGCTGTAGCCCCTGTTCGGGTTTGCCTTTGGCGGATGTTTTGCTACCATCTTCTCTTCGTAGGACAAGCTGAAGAACTTGCGAGCCTAGTCCAGAATTTATTAGTTGAGTCTCATTTCCTTCGGGAGAAGAATGAGCTACCCAATCAAAGAGGGAGTAAATAGTTTCTTGTGGAATTCCATGGTTCTTGAGCTTAGCAACTCCTCTCTTCTTCAGGGTGTCGAGAAGCGCAGTACAGAATTCAACCTGCTGTTCCGGTGTTCCAAAGAACAGTGACATATCGAGGGCGTCGGATATAGTGTTTGAACCCATTTTTACGATCGGTCTGTCAAGTATGTATGATATCAAAACGGGGCTTCACTGATAATCGTGGTTTTCTTGCCAGTTTAAAGATGATAGACTTCGACGCCGAATAGATTCTCCTATATAGATTTGCTATCGGGATGACATGCTAAATCAAGATTTTTCAGACGTATACCACTTGAAAACGCGTCTATTACTTCCGATATCTAGAGAAGGTTGGACAGCCTTCCGACACCTACGTAGAACACATAAGGCCGCGACAAGCCGCACACTACCCCTCAATAAATACCACTAGGTGCCGCTAGCTTCCCGGGAACCAAATGCAAACCCCACTACGCAATTATCATAGTTTCTCCAGCATGTTAGTCAACATAGGGGCTGAACATAGAAGTGGAGATTATCCTAGCTGCTAGAGACTTACTTTCGGCTCCGTAATAATGCTACTTCCTCCTCCTCAGACGCTCTTATGACCTAGTGCGCGAGTACAGCTGAGCAAAGCCAATATCAGCCTCGGAAAAATGACCCACTAAATCTATAGAGAAGTCAATGGGCGAGTGTGGGCAATACATACTTAGAGGCAGCCAAACTCGGCCAAAGGCGGGAGTAGGAGCACCAATAGATTCCACCGAAAAGAAAGGGAGAGCCTTTAGTACTAAGAAATGGAATATGAGACCATAAGTATGATCCCTATCTCATGAGGCCACCGCTTTAGCATTGAACCATGTCACGAGGATGCGCAACCTACACTGTAGCCTCAGCCCACACCGGCAGTATTTGGCGTTCGAAACTTATACATGACTAGAATAACATTGCCCACAGATTCTTAGACCTTGAAACATCAACCCAAGTTGAATACATCTCAGAGCTAGAAGATATCTTCCGCTGGGCCTCCTCTTGTCTTTGCCAGACTTCTTTCACTATGGCAATTGATGTACTAAAGGAATGAAGCCCATACTGGGAAGAACCTCTTTCAAGCCACGATAAAAGAGCCTCTCTGTGTGTTTCCGAAATCGCCTCACAGCCTGCTATGAAGGCGGGCCATGGTGTTCCAGGACCTTGAGAGTCGTGGTTGATAAGAGCTTGATCAAATTGGTTAAGCGCCTGGACAACATGATCGACGTGGCCTTGAAGTATTAATGGATTGACGTTCCGAACGCGCCTATAAAACAAGATTACGAGAGCCGCGTTCAATGCTCGAAGCATGTAGTCGTTGGGTAGTTGAGCTTCTGTGGGCATATCAGCGGAGGTCTGCCGGCTCTTAGCTGATTCCCTACCATTCCGATCAGGGACGGCCTTCAGCGCGGAAGAACAGATAATGTTCTCTAGCCGACCTGCTCTCTTTTGTAGGAATTCGAAAAAGGCCGCGTCTGCCTCTTTACTATGCCTCGACGCCTCGAGGATATTGGCTAATCGTGTCGTCTGTGAGACTAGGCTCAACCATGTCTCTGAGATGCCGTAGACTTGGAAAAGGGTATCGTTAAAGTGCCGTGAATCTTCTAAGTGGATGTCGTGGAGCCCAACGTCATGCTCTTTAGCCTCGTCTATATTCAAGTCACTGTCAGATTGGTGGGGATCGAGGCGAAGAAAGTCATCAAGACGAGCATTGTGGCCTGTCCGGGGCCGGCCACTATCCCTTATAGCTTCCTCCCACCTGCCCAATCGGTTCGAGCGGTAGATAGCGCATATATTATCGACCACCGGGCCGTAAGATGGGTAGTCATGGAGCACATAAGTACTCTCCCCTACAATTCGAATCCATGTGTACACATGGTGCAAGAGACGGGCTTTTCGTGATATCTCGCGCTTTGCAAGGCCTTTAACGCGTAGTAGCCGCTCTGCATCCACCATAAAACACCGAGCATCCTTTTGGCTTCCCGATATACTCTGATAAGATTTAGCTTGTCATCATCCATGCAAGCGCATGCCGGTGCTTACCGCAAAGGCGAGCATACTCAAGATAGCCATGAGTTGATCTTTATATTTAGATTTAGTAGCCCCCTTTAACTCATGTCGTAGAGAAATTTGCATGTGTGTTTTGGCATGTTCCTTACAACGCGAGACGATGTTCGCCCAATACTCCACTGTCTTTCCAACCTGGACGGTTGGATTAGCAGAAAGGTGATATGCAGAACAGCCAAGTAAAGCATATAAGTTGGCGATACTTGCATGCTTCACGTTTCTAGTGCCTAAGTAGGTCATTTCGGCCAAAGTTCGAACCGCCTCGGGGAGATTCAGAGTTCTCCAGGGAGACTTGGAACTAGTTGGCATAAAGGACATCTGCGGGACCACACAATCTTGGAAGTGTTTCAATAGATACTGCGCGTCGTCGACAGAACTTACTTCGTATAGTATGGCAGGGCTATACTCCGGCTCCATTCCAGTACTTCGGTTTTGAGTCGAGTTTGGATTTTCGAGGTCGTAAAGGGGAGGAGGGTCTGCATATTGCACGAACTGGTCGTCATTGATAGTGAAGGCATTATCCGTGGTTAAGTTTGGAGCTGTAGCCCCAGTTTCGTTCATTAGTTCGTGTGTCATTAATATACTCTCAAAATCAAGCTCAAAAAGATCGGCCCACTGCAGTGTCTCGCCGACGTTAAGTATCGGACCAAATGTACCGATAGAAGATGGTGTGTTCTGACTGTTCTGAAGGTCACCCACGGAATCAACAACTTCAGCACCTTGGTCAACGTCACTTGTATCTACCCCTAGGGCCTCAACATTGAGGTTAAGAACACCAAATGGTCCAATCGATAGGTCTGATGAAATAAAACTGGCCGGATCTTTGGTTTTAGCGTCGATCTCTGCAAGTGATCCATCTACTGAGTGAGATCTAAGGTCGGTTATCAAGGAGGCGCTCATCTGGGCTCTGGACTCCGCTGCGATGTTGAGTCAGGGGTGGAATTAAAAGGGATTTCACATTACACGGCTAACCTGAATAAAGATGGCGTCTAGTGACATTGCTACTAATTTCTTCAATCTCGCCATCTTTCGTAGTAGAAGCCGACGACAGCGTTGCCTGTGGCATCCATCGTATGTCGGAGGAATAACCTTCGCAGCCTACACCAACTGCCCTGCAGGTTAAGCAGAGCGGACGGGCCTGGTCGCACTTTACGTGTCTCCTGCGACATGTTCCACATCCGCCGAAGGCATGCTTCCGGCGCCGTCGTTGCTTCTCTTTAGCCTTGGCGGACATGAAGGCGGCTAATAGAAGGGGGTGGTCCGGCAACGGAAATCCACAAGAGAAAATCTATAAGGGTCAAATTGTGTGGTGGGCCTGCTGTACTCTAATTCCGAGTGAGTGAGGTTCCGAATAAAAAGCAGAGAAGCGGAGGTCGTGGAGCAGTGTCAAAGAGCCTGCTGTAATGTAATCCCGAGAGATTTTCCAAATAGGAAGCAGTGAAGCGGAGGTTGTGGAGGTGAGAGTCTTGTGGAGGCTGAGCGTTTTTGGAAATGGCACTGGGGAAGCCGAATCCAGAACAGGCAAGTGATTCCGAACGTGGGAATTACCGCCCCACATTTGTTATTTTCATCCAATCAGCTGTTGCGGAACCGGTTAACCTACCACCCCCATCCCCTAAGCCCTGTGCAAAGAGCGACAGCACCAATGAATAAACCGAGTCATGCTGCAGGAGTATTGATCAGTGATTGATATTCTATCACTAATGCCCCGCTTCTGGCCTATTGACCCCCACAAGATCGGATCTAGAGGAAATCAGACCTTTAATGTAAACAACTATCAATTGAAATCATAATGGCAAAGCTTTTCATGTACGGACAGTGCTTCAGGGTAACTACAGTTATTTAACCATCGCTGACATATTATGACAGTACAGGAGCCACAGGGTACGTTGGTGGAGAGGTTTTGTACCGCCTCAGTTCCGCTACCCCTAAATTCAATATTTCTGCCCTTGTCCGGGACTCTGGCAATTCCTCCAGGGTCGCGGCTGCCTTCCCTAATGTCCGCATTGTCCATGGGGGATTGGACGACGTCGATTTGATTGAGGATGAGGCTAAGCAGGCTGATGTTGTCCTCAGTAAGTGGAAAAACTCAGCAATGTTTAGCAGGCAGTTGCTAATCGGTTTATCGAACAGACCTTGCGGCTACCAGCCACATCGCAAGCGCCACTGCAATTGCAAGGGGTCTTACCCAGGCCGATAAGCCTTGTATGAATCTCAGAAGACAACACGCTGAGTGAGGACTAACCTATTGCTACAGCTTACTGGATCCAGATTTCCGGAGCCACTATCTTCGCTGGAGACGAGATTGGCAGAAAGACGTTCGGACAGAAGTCAGACAAGGTGTACGATGACCTCGAGGATGTTTCAGAGATTCTTTCAGTTATCTCCAACAGCCCAAGGCGCACTGTCGACAACCTCGTTGTCTCCCAAGATCCTTCCAAGATAAAGACTGCCTTGTTGATCGGCCCTCTGATTTATGGCACCGGAAGGGGCCCAGGAAACCAGCGCAGCATCCAGGCACCAGAAATTGCCCGAGTTTCACTAAAGAACAAGGAGGGTTTTAAATTGGAGGCTGGCCAGAACTCATGGAGCAACATACATGTTCACGACCTTGGTGACCTCTGCCTCAAGTTGGTTGAAGCCGCGGTCTTAAAGAAACACGGTCTCTGGAACAGAGAGGGTATCTACTGCCCTGAGAACGGATTGACGGTAGGATGTAACTTTTCTGGCCTAATGTTTATGGCTAACATGTGGTGGTAGGAATTTGGCAAGCTTTATATGGACATCGCCGCCGAAGCTGCGAAGCAAGGCCTTATTCCCGATGGAATTGTTAGGAAGACAATCAATGGTGACGAGGCTGATGGCGAATCAGGGCATGCCTCTATTCTCTGGGGCACCAACGCTATGCAGAAGTCTTCCAGGGCTAGGAAAAACCTCAATTGGCAGCCTAGTGGAGTTTCTTTAGAGCTTGAGATCCCTGATATTGTCCGTGCTGAAGCAAGGCGTTTAGACCTTTAGATAGAGTAAACACCATTCACGGCATACATAATACATCCAGCAATTAATAGGAGCTTAAGACTTAATCCATGATATATAGAGATGGCTTCAATTACCTACCTATAATAAAAATCATGACTCTACATTTACGCACTTTTTTACACAATGATTATAAGACATGTAGCTTATAAATGCATTTATATAATATTATCGTATAAATTTGTTGATCTCAGGTATAAAATTCAGTGAATTCAGTGACTGTCTCATGAGCAGGACCAAATGCTTTCCATTAAAGTGTTACTCTATATTATAGCTTAGAAGTCATCTTAATCCAATCAACACGCCTTAAATGCTCACGGGAAATATCCGAAATTTGTCGGCATCTATAAAAAGGTTAGCAAAGTCTAAGGACAAGAGGTATTTTCGGAGTTTTAACCCTGCCAGCCTCATGGTCACCTCGAATTCGTACAAAAGAATTTTAAGAGCTAACTCGACACCCTCTTGTCCATTGTACTATTCGAAGTTAGTATCCTGGGGTAATGGGGGACAGGGTGGCAGGAAAGTTACAGCAAGACCCCAGATAGCAATCCGTCCTATAAAGCAGTGCTTTGCACCCAGAGCCAACGCTTTGAATATATCTGAACCTCGACGAATACCACCATCAATAGCCAAAGGGATCCTGCCCTGAGAAACGTCGGCGCACTCCTCGAGAACATCAAGCGTCGCAGGCATACTGTCGAGCTGGCGGCCACCGTGGTTAGAGATCACAACACCGTCAATGCCGTGCTTGATGGCCAACTCGATATCCTTAGGGCTGGTAATACCCTTTAGCCAAATTTCCATGGTGGTGTTCTTCTTCAACCAGGGAACAATCTCTTCCCATTCCAGTGAGTCGTCTGAAGAATTGGTTACTAGCTGTTGCAAATAACGGAAACGGTTACTGACCGAAGGCTTTGGGGCCGTTTCGCTTCTCTTCCTCGGACATAGCAAATTCTTCAGATCCGCCGGAAAGGATGTTTGGGAAAGTGAGACTCTCGGGGAGGGTAAAATTATTCCTCATCTCATTAATTCGGCGACCAAGGGCTGGAACATCCACGGACAAGAACAGAGCTTTGTATCCAGCACCTGTAATGTTCGTTAGATCGAAGGTTCAATAATGCCACTAAGTCAAAAGCTTACTCTCAGCTCGCTTCAAAAGCTGAAGGGTTATGTTGCGGTCTTTTACCACACACATCTGCATCATGTACGGATTACCCTTAGATTCTGCGATGACCCCTTCTAGAGATGTGGTGGCATAAGATGACAGGCACATGGAAATGCCCATGTTAGCAGCTGCTTTCGATGTCCCGATCTCTCCGATGGGGTGGGCGAGCTTGTGCATGGCCGAAGGGCTCAAGCCAAGGGGGAAGGTGACCTTCTGGCCAAAAATGGTGCTCGACGTGTCTAAATTTGAGACATTGCGAAGAACACGTGGAAGAATGCGGTAGCGGTCATAGGACTCCTCGTTTTCACGAAGAGTAATCATATCCATGGCTCCATGGTTGTAGTACTCTTACAATCGGGTTAGAGTTCAACATCATCAAAATACACGTTCGTAACATTTATTTACTCACCACGAAACATCTTGGGGAGCCTCTGGCTTCCCTGCTCTTTGAGGTCATTGATAGAGATGACATAGGGATCCAAAGTCGGCGCGCGGTTGGCCATAGTGCTCGTAGTGATTATGCTGACGTATATCTCGTAGCGTAGAGGAACGGGGAAGGTAGAGCGCGTGGCAGCATTATGGGCGATAGCCCCCATAAAGCCTCCATGAGAATCTGAAGATGCCGGACACATGAGTGAGATCTGGCGAGGGCCGCATCGGAAGCACTTCCCTTAGTTTGTTAGACCTGTCGCTTAGCTTAGGGGTCCACATTGCAGATTGGTGATCGGTGCAAGGTTGTTCAGTCCCCCGTAGTGGACTTCGGAACCACAAGTCTCATCGGAACTCTGCTTCTCGCGAGCCATATGGAGTTCGCGAGCAACAAAGTTCCGATTGAAAAATGCAATCCCAGGACTTGCGGGGTCAGAGTGGTAGTACTTAAACCTCCAATCTACGCCTGATGACGTTAGAAAAACTATATATGTCATGGGGTAGCCTTTTTACTACTAACCGTATTGTTCCTTTCGGGCACTTTATTGACTTCTTACCAGTCTAATATAACATCAAGAACCTCTGTCGATTTTATAGACGAAAAGTATACCGAAATGGCACCAATAGAACTTACCGGAATACTCGTCGCATTGGTGACTCCCTTCACCGATGATGGCGAGAAGATCGACCAAGGCCGCCTCCAAGTTCACATTGAACGCCTCATCAACGCCGGTGTCCACGGTCTCGTGCCCGGTGGAACAACCGGAGAGTTCACCGCCATGGACCTCTCTGAGCGCAAGGAGCTCGTCGAGCTTTGCGTCAAATTTGCCGATAATCGCGTCCCAGTCGTTGCTGGTATTGGCCACACAAGGACCCGCGATGTCGTCGACTTGGCGACCCACGCCGCCAAAGCCGGCGCTGCTGCTACCATGATTGTCCCGCCATTCTATGACCCGGTCAACTACGAGCAGCTCCGTGAGCTCTTCTCTGAGGTATCCGAAATCTCAAAGCTCCCAATCATGTACTACAACATTCCCTCCGCCAGCGGTCTTAGCCTCAGCCCACAAGAGATCGCTGGTCTCTCCGAGGTTGGCTGCACCCACCTCAAGGACACCTCTGGCAATGCACCTGCCTTTACTGAGTTGCTCTTTGGCCAATACGACAAGATAACTACATTCAACGGTTGGGACACGCTCACATTCTACGGCCTCGCTGCTGGCGCGAAAGGCTCCGTTTGGGGAGCCACCAACATCATCCCAGAACTATCAGTCCAGCTGTGGGATGCCCTATCCGTAAGGGGCAACCTCGAGGAAGGCCGTGAGCTGTGGAAGAAGATCTGGCCCATCTGCGCCTTCCTCGAGTCCCACAACTATCCCTCTGCCTGCAAGACTGGTATGGTCCTTCAAGGGCAGGAATCTGGCCCTTTAAGAAAGCCATTCGCACTTCTCGAGGGTGAGCCTCGCGCTCAGCTGGCCAAGCTTTTAAGAAATGCTGGCCTCAAGACTGTCGAGTGAAAATGCTGCTGGAACGATTGTAATGATATAACGTACCTACATAAAAATAAAATGCTTCGATTTTTAAAAGAAGAATACAGGTATCCTATTTGTGAGCATGATTCCAACGTACAGCCTTAGCCCATTTGTAGGGAACATGGTAATTGCACGATTCACGGTTCAAAGCAATACTTAAACCATTGAACCAATGCTATAGTTCGACGCTGTGGCTCGACGCCATAAGCGACAGTAATGCCTTCAATCTCTGATGTGAGAAACTCTTTGTTATTTCCTGACCCCGCAGCTCTCTGGGCAAAATGCACTTCAATCTCACAGCGAAGCATCTTCTACGCCACGTCTAATGACTCAGATCAAGCATTGATAATTCGGTCGTAAGACAAATGGCGACAGAATGAATCAGATCTAGATTGATGGGGTTTATAGTCACAAAGTCGCTTCATATGAGGTTAGAATATTATCTCAAATCTTCATTTTAAATTTCGAGAAGAAAACTCTTCTCCAGTAATAGCCAGTAATAGCATCTTAGGGTATTGTTTTGATTATTAAACCCTACCTAGCCAATCTCGGTATGTTCTTTATAACCTGTATTTTTTACGCGTGTAGATACTACATTTATAATTAAAATGGATATAAAATCAGACTATGCACACTTATTTTTGGATAATGCTCTCCAAAGTCGAAAGAAGGATATCCGCATGCTTCTCCTCGAAGATGAGCATGGGCCTGAGGCGAACGGCACGTTCACCACTTCCGCCAATGTTGACACCATTCTGCTTAGCTTCTTTGACAACAGCGTCACGTCTTGGGCTGTCAAAGGCAAGGAATGTTCCGTAGCCCTTGCCACGGAGGTTGAGGATCTCGCCAGGGTATCGGGTACTGAGCCTCTCAAGGCCGCTGTAGAGGTACTTACCGACTTTAGCAGTATTCTCAACAAGTCCTAACCGGTTGATTTCCTCGTATATGGCACGAAAAATTAAAGACCGGGATTGGTCACCCATCCAAGTGTTGAACTGCCTGTATGGCATGTTTGGACGGAGGAGGTTGTCGCGGAAGTAATAACCAGCGGCTTGGGCTTTCTTGGAGAAGGTCACCATATCCGGTGGGGTGGTCAAGTTCCAGTGCTCGTGTGCCCAGAATTTCCCGGTAGCACCAACACCAGTCTGGACCTCGTCAACGATGAGAATGACGTTGTGCTTGAGAGTAATATTACGAAGACCCTGGAAGAAAGAAGGAGAGGCATGATTATCACCACCCTCAGATTGGATTGGCTCAACAATCACAGCTGCGACAGGGTTGTTGTAGGAGGTGATGGTATGCTCAACGGCGTCGAGGCAGCGCGTTTCCTCGGCAGCATTCTCAGCCTCGTACTCGTGGAGGGGGTACCGGAGCTTAGGGAATGGTGTGCATGGCCAGTCGAAAGCGGGAATGTCGAGCTTGTGAATAGCCTTGCTACGGGTAGCAGAAAGGGAGCCAAAAAGTCGTCCGTGGAAACCGCCCTTAAATGAGAGAATAGAATAATTGGGGGATCCGGGTTTCTGGTTGTTCATGGTGGAGGCTATATCCTCTTCCGTGAATGGTTTCTCTGGTCCACCACGGTCCAGCTGAGCACGATACATAAAAGCAGCCTTGAAAGCAGTCTCGTTGGCATCAGATCCATGGGCAGTGGTAAAGACTTGATTGAAACCCTTCGGCGCGGCCTTCAAAACACCCTGCTCGAGTTGCTCCAACCACTCAACGGAGGGGAAGCTGCCAAGAGCTGGCCTATTTACAAGAGCGCGAACCATCGCGGGGCTTTGCGCAGCCTTGATAAGGGCTGGGTTGTTATATCCTACGGCAATAGAAGCAATCTGAGCGAAACTACCAGAATTATTAGCAGACATCCTGTTAGAGCGGATCATTGCGACTTACCAGTCCAATAACAAGTTGCCATCGGGGTCAGCGATGAAGTTACCGATGGACTTCTCGTAATCAGCCATCATGTTCAAGTTGCGGGTATCGTAAACATGATTGAGCTTCTCCGTAGCAGCTTTTGCCGCCTTGCCAGGGAAAGCTCCGTTGATGACTGGAGCCGAAGGCTGCCCACTGAAAAGCTGTCCAACTGCAGAGGTGTACTGCACTCGTGACTTTGTGGAAAATTTGACAGCGCTCTTCTTCAAAGGCTTCGACGCGGCGCGGCGACCGACGTTAACGGCGACGGAAGATAGCCTCCTGTACATTATTTGCTCGTGTTTCGGGGCCGAGAGCGTGCAGGTAATGCGAGAGCTCCACTACGTTGGTTGGATATAGGGAAACGAAGACAGAAAAGTTACTCAGATAATGGGTCGAGACATCGTGAAGTTTATGACAGTTTCTTCGTCTGAAATGGATCATCATGGGTTCTCACGGAATCCCAAACAGGGACCTTGATATTAGTGGAGGATCAGCAGTTCATTTGATCGGAATAGCAAGCTCGAATTCATAGATTCGTTCACATCTTTCTGGCAATGTCTTCGTCTGGCTGTTTGGCGGTATGTTTCACTGAGGATTCTCGTCCCCTCTACGGGAACCGTTGCAGATGCTATGACGATGGTACTGCGGCAGCGTCATACAACTCATTCCGATGGAACTCGACGAGAGGAGACAATCTATCAAGAGCGGGGTTATTTTCCCCACATGTCACACAACAAGTGCGGGGGTTGCGGGGAAACGCCTATTGTGGGGAATAGTACGCTCTACGGAATGACTTGCTGCTTTGTTTTGGCGCCCCTTACACGGACACCAAGTGCAGACCGACAGACCACTAACCAGAGCCTGACTCAACAAGGGTCTCTTACAAATGCAAACAAACCCAACTCATTCGTAGAACGTATCTGAGTATGTTGTGCCTGGTTTTGTTGGAATTTTGTTTGACTAGAGTAAGCCCCGAAAACACTCTCTTCGCGATCTCTTTCCTCGTACTGCTGATTGGGGTAGTGTACATGATTGTAACAAACGCTTCTTGCTCTAAGCATCGTTAGGGAAGTCAACATTATCTCCATGTCAAAGAACCATTCCCGGCATATGTACTCAGACATAGTCTAATAGAAATAGAGGTATAAGTAGATGTAAAAGGAGAGCGACGGATAGTGTACTCGATCCTCTTTTGCCTTTCGTTTCTTGCGACTTTCAATTTTCTATAGCTTTGTGAGGAATCATGATGCACCGCGTAGCCGCCCTTCACCGTTGTGCCCCTCGTATTCGAAGCAACCCCAGACCCAGGTTCACTACGTCTTACACCAAGAACACCAGCGCACGAAATTTCTCTCTACTTTCTGGGGAGTACCCAACTACTAACCACAGGCTCACGAAGCTTGAGGATACCCGGAACTTTCTCAACAACCAGTTCGTAGCCTCCGAGGCCACCAAATGGATAAATGTCCATGACCCCGCCACCGGTCAGGTTATCACCCGCGTTCCCCAGAGCACTGATGAAGAGCTCGAGGCAGCGGTAGACGCCGCGGAGAAGGCTTTCCCCGAATGGGCGGCTACCAGCATCCTGAAAAGGCAACAGATTATGTTCAACTTTGTCGCCCTCATCAAGGAGCACGAGGGTCGCATCGCTGCGAACATTACACTGGAGCAAGGAAAGACCATTGCAGACGCTAAGGGAGATGTCTTCCGTGGCCTTCAGGTCGCCGAAACTGCGTGCGCAATCACCACTCAGATCACTGGTGAGGTCCTTGAAGTCGCAAAGGATATGGAGACCAGGCAATACAGGAGACCTCTTGGTGTCACCGCTGCCATCTGCCCATTTAGTATGTTTCCCACTTTGCACAGACATGCGCGTTGATTAACTAAACTTTACAGACTTTCCTGCCATGATTCCCCTCTGGAGCATTCCGATCGCCACCGTAACCGGGAACACCATAGTCATCAAGCCCTCTGAGAGAGACCCTGGCGCGGCCATGATCCTCGTCGAATTGGCTAAGAAGGCCGGATTTCCTGATGGTGTCATCAACGTCATTCACGGTACTGAGCGGGCCGTAAACTTCATCCTCGACGAGCCTAGGATCAAGGCTATCTCTTTTGTCGGATCTACTAAGGCCGGTGAATATATCTACACGCGCGGATCTGCCAATGGCAAGCGTGTCCAGGCCAACTTAGGGGCTAAGAACCACGCAGTCCTTACCTCTGACTGCAACAAGAACCGTGCCCTTAACGCCATTACCGGCGCCGCATTCGGTGCTGCCGGTCAACGATGCATGGCTCTCAGCACCCTCGTTACTCTTCCTGAAACTAGGGGCTGGGTTGATGATCTTGTTGAGCGTGCTAAAGCACTCAAGGTTAATAGTGGCTTTGAGCCGGGTACCGACCTTGTCCCAGTGATCTCACCGGAGAGCAAGGCCAGGATCGAGAACTTGATCGCTAGTGCTCAGGAGGAGGGTGCTACTGTTCTCCTCGATGGTCGCGGATACAAGCCATCCAAGTACCCGAATGGTAACTGGGTTGGCCCAACCATTATCACCGGTGTTAAGCCACATATGAAGTGCTACCGTGAGGAAATATTCGGCCCAGTCCTTATCTGTGTCGACGCACAAGACCTCGACGGCGCCATAGAACTCATCAACAAGAACGAATACGGCAACGGTGTCTGTATATTCACCAACTCCGGTGCTACAGCGTCGTATTTTCAAAAGAACATCGAGGCCGGCCAGGTTGGAGTCAATGTTCCTATCCCAGTTCCTATCCCAACTTTTTCCTTTACTGGTAACAAACGTTCCGTTGGGGGGGGTGGTACTAGCACCTTTTACGGCAAGCCTGCGTTGAACTTCTATACCCAGACTCAGACCGTAACTAGTTTCTGGAAGGCCTCCGATGCATCCGGTAAGAGGGCTACTGTCTCAATGCCCGTCCAAAGCTAAGGACTTGTCACTCAGCGTCTGTGGATTATAAAAGGTTCATGTTAGGCTAGCGGATTGAAATGGATCAAAGGGATCATGTGAGAGTTTTCATAGTATACACATTACCAGAGGAAGGATTAATGGAACCTAACTTGTACGCTTCAAGCTATTGTAGAAAAGTCAATATAACCGCATCATGACGAACTTCTTAAACTACAATATTCAATAACCATTTTTTTTTTGTTTTCAAATAAGAACATTTCCTTTAGGCTAACAGCCGATCCATGGCCATGAATGCTTGCAACGGGCAATTATCTCTTAACCAATGCAATAGACTTTCGGATTCAGCTTACCCCTCCATACCATTTCTTGGAGCTGTAGCGGCATATCTTGCGAACCTTGTCAAGACCACCTCCCCAGAGTCATTGTGGACTAACCCACAATCATTTGATGTGCGCAACCGGCCGGAAGTTCTTACTCCTTTCGACAGCGAGGCAAAACGTCACGAACCCCACCTTTCGACACATCAATGAGTACGTGGGTAGATTATCATTCGAAGCTGTGTTCCAAAATTTCGTAGAACTTGACTATGAGTAATTAGAGCTAATTTCTTTTCTTGTGATCTTTGAGGACAGTTAACAAATTATAATAAAAGAGTATGCTAGTCTCGTAGGAAAATCGTCGACATTCTTTGCAGCTCTACAGCATTTACCTCAATTAACGACCAACACAACGAATTCAGGATCCAGGAAATTCAACATGGGAGACCTCTTTGTTGATGTCACGACACCAAATGGTCACAGGTACAAGCAGCCCACGGGCTTGTTCATCAACAACGAGTTCGTTGCGGGTACCAGCGGGCAGATGATCACCTCTATCGACCCCGCGTAAGACTCCCGATATGTTGACTCACGTCCGACAATTGCTAACGAACTCGACAGGACTAAGAAGCCCATTGCTGAAGTTCACGCGGCGAGTGAAGCCGACGTTGACCGAGCTGTGAAGGTCGCAAAGGTAGCTCTGAAGGGACCCGAATGGAGGCTTATGCCTGGTACCGACCGGGGAATCCTCATGGTGAAGCTCGCCGATCTCATGGAGGAGAACAAGGAGCTTTTTGCAACAATTGATGCTTGGGACAATGGCAAGTGAGCCACATCTAGAAGTTCGGATGGTGCATCTAGCCCTGAGGCATCTTCAGTGCGTGCTAATCAAGGACCAGGTAAGCCATACAAGGAAGCTCTCACAGGCGATCTGCCAGAGGCTATTGGCACAATCCGGTACTACAGTGGATGGGCCGACAAGACCTTTGGTCAAACAATCAGCACAACTCACCAAAAATTTGCCTACACGATCCGACAACCGATTGGCGTTGTAGGCCAGATAATTCCTTGGAATTACCCTATCTCCATGGCTTGTTGGAAGCTGGGACCAGCTCTTGCTTGCGGAAACGTCGTCGTGCTTAAAGCCGCCGAGCAAACCCCTTTGAGTATCCTTGTCCTTGGAACGCTTATCAAGAAGGCCGGATTCCCACCGGGAGTCGTCAACTTTATCAACGGCTACGGTCGTGAGGCTGGCGCAGCCCTCGTCCAGCACCCCCTGGTCGACAAGATTGCATTCACCGGCTCAACAGCGACTGCTTCCCAAATCATGAAGATGGCATCCGGCACCCTCAAGAACATAACACTGGAGACTGGGGGGAAATCACCACTCTTGGTATTCGACGACGCCGACCTGGAACAGGCTATCAATTGGTCTCACTTCGGTATCATGTCAAACAAGGGCGAGATATGCACGGCCACATCTCGCATCCTTGTGCAAAAGAGCGTGTATCACAAATTCATCGCCGGCTTCCAGGATCGGATTAGGGATATCTCTAAAATTGGAGACCAGTGGGATGAATCAACTTTTCAGGGTCCTCAGGTAACCCAAGCGCAGTATGAGCGCGTCCTCTCCTACGTTGATGTTGGTAAGGAAGAGGGTGCCAACCTTCTTTGCGGTGGAGTCCCCGTCAAGGACAGCCAGGGCTTCTTTGTCCACCCAACCGTATTTATCGACGTCAAACCTTCGATGAGGATATTTCGCGAGGAGATCTTTGGCCCATTCGCTGTTATATCAACCTTTGAAACCGAGGAAGAAGCTATTGAGCTCGCCAATGACACAGTTTATGGTCTTGGTGCCGCTGTGTTCACGAAGGACCTTGAGCGCGCACACCGCGTGGCTGCCAACATCGAAGCCAGCATAGTCTGGATAAACAGCAGTCAAGACTGCGATCCCCGCATCCCATTCGGAGGTGTGAAGCAGAGTGGGGTTGGAAGGGAGCTGGGCGAGGCTGGCCTGGAGGCTTACTCTCAGATCAAAGCGGTCCACATTAACATGGGAAACAGGCTGTAAAGCACACTTATGATTGAGCTCAAAAATAGCGTTAAGATAATTTAGATGACCTAAGGAGTTTATGCCTCGTTAAATTCTACCTTTCAAAGGCAACCTAGAATCACTGCAACCTTGACAGTATAAGTGCACTTCAAAACAACTGCTATGGTGCTTTACACAGATACATTGTAAACATTATAAAATTTTGACGACCCATGGAGCAGGTCCGCACCTGTGTAGTAATGTAGTGATGGTTTAGCTCAAACACAGCATTCATATGACCATCTATATGAGTTGTCCCTCCCTGGTTGCAATTTCTACAACTTCGTTCTTAGTAACAGCCTACTTAATAATCGTTAGTTGGTCTTACTTTTCGATGACGATTTTACAAGGCTACATGTTTAGATCTAGCAAGTTTCTCTGGGCAATCAGGAGATAAAAATACGTTGATAACGAACCGTCGGAGAAGACGAGGACGTTCATGGAATTGGGCCTGTTCTTGGTTCCGTCTCGTAATATTCCCACCACGCTGATAACTGGGATGGTGGCCAACAATCGCTTAAGTCAAGCAACCCCACAACGGCAAGAGGCGAAGAGGAATAAAGGGAAAGTCATCCCGACACAACAAGGCGATTGATTATCTACGGGTAAATCATGTACCGCTATCGGAAAGTAGGCCAACTCAAGATAAGCTGTGCGCATTAGTGCAAAGATTAGATTAACGTTTAGATCTGGGGTAACGGAATTGCTTCCCCACAAAGTGCTTCCCCGCAAGTTGCCATCCGGTTCCTTCCCCTGGGCCCATAGTTAGTATATATGTCCCCTGAGAACGTTGCCAGATGATTCCAACCAAGCGGCCAACGCCCTTATCTCTTCCCATCATACATCTCCTCTACTTGGTCTCAAAAATTACTTAAACCATGGGTAATGAGAAGATTGACTCCATTGCCAGCCTCGATGCTGAGGTCGAGCACGTTTCCTCCAACACAATGGACAAATCAACAGAACTCCGCCGGGTGACCACCAAGCGTGGTCTGAAGTCGCGTCACGCCCAGATGATTGCCCTCGGTGGTACTATTGGAACCGGACTTTTTGTCGGATCTGGGCGAGCCCTGAACATGGGAGGGCCAGTCACCTTGGTCATCGTCTATCTGCTCCTCACCTTCCTTGTCTTTGGCATCGTCACCGCCACTACCGAAATGAGCTCGTACATCCCAGTTCCAGGTAGCTCCATGTCATACTACGGATTCCGCTTCTTCTCTCCCAGTATGGGTTTTGCTATGGGCTGGATGTACTGGTACATCTTCTCCATCACCGTCCCTGCGGAGATCACCATTTCCTCTCTTATCATCGAGTACTGGGATCCGCCAGTTCACAAGGCCGTCTGGCTTACGCTCGTCGGCCTTGTCATCATTGCCCTCAACTGCTTCCCGGTCAAGGTCTACGGCGAGACCGAGTTCTGGTTCGCTTCGCTCAAGGTCATCAGCATTCTGGGATTGCTCGTCATGGCCGTTTGTCTCATCCTAGGAGGTGGACCCAAAGGCGACCGTCTAGGGTTCCGCTACTGGACTGACCCCCAGCCCGTGAACGAGTACCTATTTACGGGCAGCATCGGCCGTCTCTGCGCATTCCTCGGAACCCTCATTTTCTCCATGTTCGCTTTCGCCTTCGCCCCAGAGCTTCTCGTTGTGACAGGGGGTGAAATGGAGTCTCCGCGCCGCAACTTGCCAGTTGCAGGAAAGCGCTACTTCTACCGTCTTGTTATTTTCTACTGCTTGGGCGCGTTGGCTATCAGCATGATCCTCCCCAGCAACTCTCCCGGTCTCCTCAACGGCACCAGCAGCTCCGCCTCATCCCCATGGGCTATCGCCGCCGAACTTGCGGGAATCAAAGCCCTGCCGTCAATCATCAACGCCGTGATACTGGCCTCTGCTTGGTCTGCTGGTAACTCGTATCTTTACCTCGCTAGCCGAACGCTGTACTCGATGGCCTTGGCCGGAAACGCTCCGAAGATCTTCACGAGGTGCTCAAAATCTGGTGTCCCATACTACGCGCTTGCTGCCAGTGCCAGCTTCAGCCTCCTCTCATACCTCAACCTCTCCTCCACTGGTAGCACCGTGTTCAACTGGTTCGTTAACCTCATCAACACTGGTGGATTCCAGAGCTGGATCCTGGTCTGCATCATCTACTACTACTTCCGCAAGGCCACGTTCGCGCAGGGAATCACTGATCTCCCATACCGCTCACGCTTCCAACCCTACATGAGCTACATTAGCGGCGCCATGTTCACCTTCCTGTTGTTGTTCAACGGTTTCGCTGTCTTCACCAAGGGCAACTGGAATACCTCCACCTTCTTAACTTCGTATGCCGGTATTCCAATCTTCCTCCTTTTTTACCTCGGCCACAAGTTTACTGCTGGCAAGAATGATCCATGGATAATACCCTCGGAGGAAGTGGATCTGTACACGGGATTGGATGAAGTACTCGCTAGTGAAACCCCTGCTCCACCACCAGAGAAGTGGTATATGAAATGGAAGGCAGTCTACCAGTAGAGACAAAATAGTGTATAGCTCTTTTATAGATAAGACTGATAAGGTTTTGGACATGGAGTGAGGTATGGTGTGCATAATGGTGCTCTTTCAACCCCGCGATGGAGCCCCCAGTTGCAACAAACATCTCCCACCTCATCCGAGTTCACAAAAACAACAGCAGGGCCCCATAGTATTGCTCTAGACTGGTAATACTAACTGCAAAGCGTTGTAAATATAAGACCCACCTACACAACATCGAGTTGTTATTAAGGTGGCCACCACCATATAGGTAAGGGGAGACCAATCTAAAACACCGCGAGGGCAGCAGTATGGTAGCAACGCCAACAAAACTCGCTGCATACTTGGCATTGCACTCAACCAACAGTCACATACGACCATAGACTCAAGAGAATTGGGCATCCCGTCCGCTCTGCCATACACAAGCTTGAGATCGGTGGATTAGTAGTTGGGTGGGTGACCACCAGCGAATACCCACTGTTGTATGTTTTTACCTTCTTTTTTGCCATTCTATATGTTTAAATTTTGTCGCCCCTGAAAGCTGAAGTGTTGGAGAAGGGGAGGGAGTGTGGAGTGGATGGGGTTGTACTTTGCGGGCTTACACTTGGTCTCATTCTCACATCAAATGATCTCACACATTTCACAAGTCACAAATCATCATATCAAACACACTCTTACATCAGAAGTCAGAAAGTATAGCAGGTAAAGTAGAATTTCTAATCTCTAATTCTCCTCATCCCCGCCCATTTGCCTAAGCATACATACATGCATGCATGCATACAAACAAGCAAGCAAGCCTGCGTACAAGCCTGCATACAAACAAGCATTCCTGCATACATTCCTGCAAACAAAACGTACCAACGAGCAAGCATGCGTGCATACAAGCTCATGTCCCTTTGCCCATCGCTGTGCGTGCTATACCACCAAGCAAAACAAAGCAAACACGCCGCCCATCTTTTCGCCCTTCAAACCGGGCGAAAAGGTGGTATGATATATATATAATAAAAACACAAAAAAAGGCACACACAAAAAAACCCAAACACCCCCAATGGAGCGTGAGCCCAAACCCGGTTTTTTTAAAAACAAAAACAATGATTTCTTTTGTTTGTGTCGTCGTCCTCTCCAACAATGAAAACAAAACAAGACAAACTGAAAGAATGAATGAAGCATTAAGGATTAAAAAAAGGAAGAGTATGCCTGAAAGCAAAAAACACCACCACCGACCGACCCGGACCATCGTCCTGTCCCCCAATACACCACTTAGAAAAACAAAAAGCCACCACCATCAACCCATTAAAAAAAAAACGACAAGACACGAATGAATGAAGAAAGAGTACAAGGTTTCCAAAAAGGTAATAATTTCGAAACGAAGCGCACACAAAGTTTGAATTAAAAAAATAAACAGTAAAGCCACACCACCACCGTCCCAAAAAACGACACCGCCCTTTTTTCGCCAAAAAAAAACACCTTTTCAATCCCCGCCCAGAAATAAAAAAGACGCTGTTGTTGGCATAAAAGCCTCCCACCACCCAATCCGTGTATAACGCCATCCATCCGTTAAAAACCCAAGGGGAATCAATAAAGCCGCTAGCCCAGCCCAGACCAGCGCCAAAATGCACCGCCGTTGTTGTCCGTTTCGTTGTTGTCCCATTGTTGTTGTTTGTTGATACACCAGATATTCCCCCATGTCCATCCATCCATGCCACCGACCGACCGACCCGAAACACCATTGTTTAAAACACAAAAAAGCCAATCCAGAACACCAAGTGTTAAAACAAGTAAGACCACCACCAACAATAAAAAACAAGCCACCGAAAGTCAAAAATCCAATCCCAATCCAGAAAACACCAATGTTTAAAAACAACAAGAATCCAATCCAATCCAGACGCCATTCCCATTTTTTTTGTCTCGTTTTATTTTCTTTTTCCCAAAACAAAACACTTTCATCGCTAATTGGCCAGCTGCAATCTAAATAGCTGCCGCCACGGCGCCGCTGTGGCGTCCATTCATCCATCCATCAATCGAATCGATCGTCGGTTGTCTCGTCTGGTGTGTGTTCCGTCCGAACAAAATAAAAGTGCGGGGTAGACTGATTGACTGATTGACGGATGGTGGGGTGACACCTCAGCTCACGTCGCACAAACCAATCAACGAACCAAACCAACCAAGTAAAGTGGTGTCGGTCGCACAGAAAGACAACACGCGAGTATAAATCAACGACCCACCAACTGATCCGACCGACGTGATTGATGGATGGATGGAGGCCATGAAAAAAACAGTTTGTCGTGTGTGTAATAAAAAAGTCGTAAAGGGTGATGATAATCCAGTTATTCGAAGTCGTAAAAAAACAGAATCCAAAAATGTGCCTGAAGTTGACCAAGGAGTAGTGTCGTGGTGGTTTAAACCACGCAACGACATCGGGTCGTGGAGATAAACGCGCATCAATCAGTCGACTCTGAAGCCAATTCTCAGCGCATCAGGGACTCGCAGAGAATCTCTTGGAAGAAAGCAAGGGACGAAAGTAAAGCAAGGACCAAGGGGGCAAGGGACCAAAAAATAATCGCTTCATCGAAAATCGGCAAAAAGTAGCAAGGTCCAAAAAATAAAGGACCCTACACCCTCCCCGGCCCCGGCGTCCCCTCATCACTCTCCTCATGCGCCGCCACCGCCGCAGCCAACGCATCCAACCCCTCATTATCCCTCCCAGCCCCCACGCTCTCCCCCCTCGCGCCCCTCGGCCACCTTCCCACCTCCTGCTCCTGCCTCGCCTGCAACCGGACCATATCCCTCGTCAACCCGCGGCCCTCACGCCTCATCGCCACAGCCGCCGAACTCGCATTTCGCCTCAAGGCACGGCGATTCGGGACCGCGCCTGACCCCGCTGCCGGCGACGGCCGCGGGCGCCGCGAGTCCTTGAAGTGCGTCTCGAGGTGCTGCTTCATGTTGTCCGCGCGCGTGAACTTCTTCGGGCACCCCGCAAAGGCGCACTGGATGCCCTTCTCGCACGTGTGGATCTTGGAGTGGCGCGACGCGTGGCCAGAGGTCGTGAACGTCTTCTCGCAGCCCACGGCGTCGGCGTAGCGGCAGTGATACCTCTTCGTGCCGGACGCGGTCACGGTGGTTGCTGGAGGCGGCGCGAACGCTGGGATCTGAGGGAGCATGTGCCCCTGCGACGCCGCATATGCGTCGTGGTAGTGCTGCTCATGGTAATGGTGCGCGTGCATCTGCACCCCATGCGGCGCTGGCAGCGTCCCCGGAAAGCGTGGCAGGGGCGCCTGAGGTGGCTTCGCGTAGCCGTCAAAGTGGCGCGAGCCGGGCTGCTCGAACTGCGTCGGGTCGGGGTACATGGAGGAGCCCGCGTGGCCGCCGCCCATGGAGCTAAAGGATGCGTTGCGCGTGGCCGGGTATCCGTATTCAGGATGTGCGTCGCGCGGGGTCGACGGCGACGCCGGGTCGACGGTTGCGATGCTGTCTCTTGAGCCGCAGCGGAAGAGCTGCGGGGTAGGCGGGGAGGCCTGGCGGCCGTGGCGGCGGTGCATGCCGTCGTGGTACGAGTGCCTCCTATCCTCGCCCATCTGCTGGTAGTACTCTCTCGCCGACGCGCCCAGCGACGACGAGCTCAGTGGCCCGCGGTTGTTGTCCGGCGCGGAGAACGGGTCATGGTGCGCGGAGTACTCTGCGCCGGCGGTGGCGCCCTCGTCGCGCGTGCTGCTCAGCTCCCAGTGCGACTTGCGGCGGCCCATCTCGGGCGCGGAGGAGCGCTGGTGGTGGTGGCTGTCGATGCCGAGCGGGGGGAGCTGGATGGGGGAGCGGTGGTGCGGCGTGGGCTGGGTGGGGGAGC
>LMYD01000174.1:0-69744 GCA_001630595.1 Pseudogymnoascus sp. BL308 | reverse complement strand
AGTTTTTTTATATAGGTGTTACTAATAAGAATTTGAGGGTACCATAGTATAATAGTAAAACTTAGTACCCTCCTAACAAAAAAACTTGGTACTCTTAGAGGGTACCAAGTTTTCTAGGTATAGTAATGTATTAGGAATGTATTAGGAATGTATTAGGAATGTATTACCTCATCTTCTTCATTCTCCACTTGCGCAGGTTCCTGCTCAGGTTCAGAGTCGTTGAATTCACTAAATCCATCTTCGTTGATATCCCAGGGGGTATAATCAATTAAGGGTAACACTTCTGACTTGAGTAAGTCAAACTCTTCTAGATACGTCGACATATTAATGCATTGTTAATATATTAGATGCATTTACGTTGATCGCATAAATGAATAAAAGACAAGTTCAAGCTGACCTTTGAGCTCAAGACGAGTTTCCACTTATACCCTCTGAGCTCGGAAAAATTACTAAGCGTCGGAAAATTAAAAGTGGAGAAAATCGGCAGCTTTGAGCTAACCCCGGCGCCCTGCCTCACGTGTATCCTCCATCTTGAGCAAAGCCGATTTTTGCAGTCTACGCTTCACGCTCAAGTTTTACATACAAAAACAGTCTGATGACTTTGGCTAACTTATTGTACAGAATCGGCCGGTCGGCCGTCCTCCTGCAGCTGGTGGAGATATATGGCGCTAAGTCAATTTTATTACCGTACTATTTCTCGTACCCATGGCTACTCGGCCCATTCCATATTTGCAGTGGCTCTCTCCATCTATCAATTAAAGCAGCATTAAACGCCTATATCTATATTCTCCATCTGCCACTCATTCAAAGTTTCAAGGGAAGACTCTGTGTTAGGATGATGACGGCCAAGGATCCGTTCTCGCAGCTGAAAGCATGACTCCATTAGTGAAGTAGCCTCCTCATGGCGGTTTTGGGACTTTAGCGTGAATGCAAGGCTATCCATGGACATTAGCGTGTCTGGGTGTTCATGCCCAAGCACTCTTTGTCTCGTCTCCATTACTCGCATTTCCATATCCTCAGCTTCCTTCCACTGCCTTTGACTCCACAAAGTGGAAGCCAGGTTGGCCATGCTAGTAAGTGAGTGCAGATGCTCTACTCCAAGTACCTTCTCCCTCCCTTCCAGAGCTCGCCGGTGCATCGTTTCTGCCTCTTCGTACTTTCCCTGCCGCAATAACATCGACCCGAGGTTGCTAACACTAGCAAGCGTGTGCGGGTGCTCTACTCCAAGCACCTTCTCCCTTCCCTCTAGAGCTCGCCGGTGCATTGTTTCCGACTCTTTGTACTTGCGCTGCTTCTTTAACACCATCCCAAGGTTGCTGACGCTAGTGATTGTGTCTGGGTGCTCTACTCCAAGCACCTTCTCATATCCTTCTAGAGCTCGCCGGTGCATCACTGCTGCCTCTTCGTACTTGCCCTGCTTCAATAACACCGACCCAAGGTTGCAAACACTAGCGAGTGTGTGCGGGTGCTCTACTCCAAGTACTTTCTCGCTTCCTTGTAAATCTCGCTGGTGCATCGCTTCTGCCTCTTTATGCTTGCCCTGACTCGACAACACCAACCCAAGGTTGTTGACGCTAGTGAGCGTGTCTGGGTGCTCTACTCCAAGCACCTTCTCGCTTCCTTGTAAATCTCGCCAGTGCATCGCTTCTGCCTCTTCGTACTTGCCCTGCTTCTCTAACACTAACCCAAGGTTGCTGACGCTAGCAAGTGTGTGTGGGTGCTCTCCTCCAAGCGCCTTCTCCCTTCCTTCCAGAGCTCCTCGGTGCATCGTTTCCGCCTCTTTGTACTTGCCCTGCTTCTCTAACACTAAGCCGAGGTAGCTGACGCTAGTGAACGTGTCTGGATGGTTGACCCCGAGCTCCCTCTCCCTCACCACTATTGCTTCTTGAAGTATAGGCTCTGCCTGGATGGTCTTGCCTTTCTGCATATAGTACCATCCTAGCTTTGTATTTATCGCTGCAACACCTAGCAAGTCTTGCTGATCAGTCGCTTCGGACGACATGATCATTCTCACGTGAGGAAGCAGAATCTGGCAGTCAGACCACGTCTCATAATCTCCATTTGGGAACAGTTTTGCTGTAACCTTAATCGCCTCGCTCCGCCATTTCTCTAGCTGTCCGTTCAATGCTACCCACTTTCTAGTCGACAGCTGCACCAGTCGGTGCATCTCAAACACACCGCCTTCAGATTGCTCTCGAATCAGCGAGAAGTTGACCAACGGCGCGATGCTATCCTCAAACAGCAACTGGTCTGTGTTTTTATGTAGCAGCCGCTCGGGAATACTCTGTCTATCAAACATGCTCATGAGCGCAAGCAGGTCTGCAGCCTCGGTCCTTGTCCGTTGGATCTGATCGAACGAAATCTGCCACGTCGTAATCACTGCGTGTCTGATACTGTGATCGCGCCGGAGATCTTTCGTTTCATTGTTATTTAGCAGGTTAGCCTGGTTAGCCTCGCTCCCTCGGAACAGACGGAGGTAAATTGATACAGTAACCCGCGGCCTTGACCGTATGTATGATGCAGCGTGCGTAATCGCTAGTGGGATACCTTCAAGTGCTTGGGCCAGCTCCTTTAAGTCTGCTTCCGAGCACCTGTCTCCCGATATCTTCGTCTTCAGCAAATCAACTGAGTCCTTCTCTTTCATTGGCTCTATTAGTACAAGCTTTCCAAACGTGTCAACGAGGTTGTTGGCCGCGGCCGAGTTACGTGATGTGAGAAGGATTGATCCGTTTTGCGACTGAGGAAGAAATGTTTCTAGTGGTAGCTGCGAGTTAGTTGCTTGGTTATGTGGTGAGGCGCCCATCACGACATCATTATTCCCAAAAAACACACTTCCGTCGTCAACATTGTCCAGTATCATATGCCACTGTCCGTTTGCTTCATCTGACAGCCAATTGTATACCAGACGTAGCACGCTAGCCTTCGGATCGTCTCGCCCTGGAAGCTCCAACCTCTCCGCCATCTCCTGATACGCTTGTTCGAACCGGGCGTTTGTACTTGCATGGATCCAGAACACTGATATTTGTGGTCGGTGCTTCCGCAATCGGTATGCATACTCGATGGCGATTTGAGATTTCCTAAGCGCATTTAGCCGCCGTTTAGATGCGTTTGAGCAGACCTACCCAACTCCCCCAAGACCGACTAGTGCATGTCTTCTGTGCTTTTTTGGCGCACCCTGCTGGCCTTCTAAGTCTAGTTGACCTAGAATATCTTCTCGACCAACAAAGTGCTTGTCTCGCGAAAAAGGAACTATGAATAGTTTGGCGGGTGCTGGATGAACTGAGTGATAAGCAATATAATACATTACTGATACATGGTCACGTACAGGATCTATCCTTGGTATCGGCCAAGTTTGTCCTTATGAACTGCTTTAGAACTCCACAGATCTGGCGGTAACTAGCATTGTCTCTGCTGCTACATCTAGCCATTTCCATATGATTTGCGTTGATGGTCTCTACCGTTTCTTGTTCCTTGGCGAGATCGAGCTTTGAGGAGAAGTTGTCTACTACCTGTGCTATGTATTAGTTTCTGTAGCTCTATAGCTTACAGTCAAATATCTAAGGACTGCTGTACCTTGCTGTCCAGACCTTTCATGCCTGAAATCCCCTTCGCCTCTTGGAACGAGTGCACTTTAATAGCGCATTTGCTAAGTATAGTCTTGAACTCCTCATGAATATTGTCCAAAACCTCGCCATTGACTTCAAGCGTCTGTACAAGCCGTTTGTTTGAGTCTTGCAGGGCTAAACTCGCTAGGTTCGATGCGATCTCCCCCCAACCTGCGTATGTGCTTCCTCGATGTGGCGTCCCAAGAAAGATAATCAGACTTGTCCGTTTGCAAATTGTCTCCGATCTATGTAGTGCCTATATCGGTGCATTAATAGTTGTAGACCTTCTAGCTGCATGTGCGGGGCCTTACGTCTTTCGTGACGATTCCACCAAGACTATGCGCCACAAACACAATCGGATCCTATGTGGACACTCGTTAGGCTTATTTAAAGAAACACAGAGCAGTCTAGCATACCTCATTGTCAATATCCCTCTCTAACCTGACAGCGAAGTCCCGGCCATGCTGTGAAACGCTGTTCTGGTTGTTTGCCTGGAAAAGCCCTCCAATAACATCCGCGTTGTACCCGTACGTCCATATTCGAGCCTGGGGAAGGTCTGGCGCGAGATACTCTTCTGGCCAGAAGATATCCAACGGTGGAGGAGTGCTCGTCGGCCTCATGTCGTCTGTCTCCTTCTTGCTCTTCTTCAGTCCGAAAAAGGTCTTGGTGCTCTTGTGCTTGTCGGTACGCGTATCAGTGTCTTCTTTGCGACCGGCCGCAGAAGTGGGCCGTATATGCGACCATGTCCCCCGTGGATGCCCTCTGAGGCCATGGACGAAGATGACGCTGCTCGCTGTCAGAACGCTCTGTGGTTAAGAGGCGCAGACTGGGCGGGGTTGTACTTCAGATTGCGCTGGTCCCCGCTACCGCCTTTCCTCTCGGAGAGCAGTGTGACTCCCTCCCGGTGAATATTCGCCATAGATGCTAGCTCGACAGTTGAGATATGCTGAACATAGGCCGAGTTGTAATGCGATAGCAGCCAAATCATGAGCATGGGGAAGTCTGGTCAAGGCTGAGCGCTTGGCGTTTCTGGTGGTCCCATCCCGCATCACGGTAATCTTAATCCTTTCACATCCACCCCTGCCAACACTCTGTCGCACCTGTGGCAATTAAGGGAGGGACCCCGGCCCGCACCGCTGTGGATTAACGGTGCGCATTATCCGCTTTGGCCATTGGATCCACTGCACATGTCTGCGATTAATTACCTAATCGTCATATCAGATTGTGAGCTTCGTTTAAAGTCTAGATAAAATAAGTTACTGAAGTATTTTGTGGTTCTGTGGAGGGACTCTGATGGAAGCCCGTAGAAACTAGTAGAAACTCCCGAGGGAATGGCCACGTGGTGTCCTTTTGCCGACAACAGGCGGCAAGTAACGTGGCAACGATCTTGCCTTCTCGCCTCAATATTTGTCGACTCAGAACCCACGCTATCATGGAAAGCATCGATTTTGACTGGCTGGATGGCGATTATGCTTTAGACCTTAGTACCCCCGTGGCTTCGACTTCTGGCAGCCCCCGAGCTAGCCCAGCCGCCGAACGAATCGACTAGCTAAGTGGTGAACATGCGCTACCACTTCTCCGACTTAGTGGTTAGAAAAGCGATAAGCAGTATGACAAGAATAACCCCGTTTGCATCCACTATGACTTTCGATGGAAGATCTCCTAACGTGAGAATATTAGAGCTAGGCATGTTTGTTTAGACACTAATCCTAATCTTGTCTTAGCTCCTAGCGACTTTTAGAAGGTTAAATTCTAGGCACGACTCGAAAGCCTTATAAAAGAAATGAAGGACGAGGGTAAGTTCCTAGGAGATAACTATACGTGTGACGAATCGATTATCGAGATCTCTATCGAGCGGAGCCGTTAGCGCAACCTAACGAAACGATACAAGAAGCTCACCATCAACTAGCAGGAGGTTAACAACTACCTAGAAGGCCTCAGTGACTTGTTTAGCAAGGGGAGGAAGATAACTTTCAGCATAGAGTTTGTTTATAAGGAGGTTACTTGTGATTCTACAATGGAAAAGGGTAAGAAAAAGAAGAAAAGCGCTACAGAAGCCCAAAAGCTCTAGAGAGCCGCTAACGCTAGTCTTTGGACCTGAATATACGAGCATTACCGTTGCAGAGGCAAACACTACAAACAAGGACCTTACTGCTAGTCAGACGAACGTGGAAACCATCATAGACTACTGCTAGGCTAGCTAGAGGAGATTGCCCGTTACATCAAGGACAACATAAAGGAAGGGGAGACAGAAGAAGACGTTGATGTTAACATCAAGGTCCTACCTAGTATTCTCAAAAATGTATTGGACAACAGCTGCAAGCAGAAAGCAGATGGCTTAACTAACTGTCGTCATTGTAAAACTTGTGTCTTAGCCCATAGTAGGGTTTGCGATACCAGGGACGTAGAAGGGAATAGACATGCTAAACTTAAGGAGTACTGTAACTAGAGCCTAACACAAGTTGAGAGCGACAGATGGAGAAGTGCGCTACAGATTGCTAATAAGGTTGCAATGGATTAGTTCCTAGAACTAAACACTATTCTACAGCACCCAAAGGTAGTCGCTGAGCTAATAGTGAAGAATGGGGTGAAACCAGGTATTGCACTGCAATTCGTGAGCAACGTTGAAAGATTTCAGCGGGAGGAACAGAAGTTTTAATTATGCACGAGGGGATACAATATTTACTAGGATCTATTTTATAGTATTTGAGTTTTATTTGGGACACTGTGTAATAGATATCCCTGCATGACGAAAGTGATTCTCTGTAATGCGCACATCGTCACCTACTACATCAACGCACCACTCTTGTGATAAACCCCGTCTGCTTGCTCCGTAACAGTCGACCTTACCTATAGCAATGCACAGGTGTAGCGGTGGACTAGGAATCAAGAGGTGGTTCAATTGAAGATCTAAAGCTATAGAAGAAAGAAGAAGAGAAGTGGGCGAAGCCTAGAGGTCTGGCTTATAACTACAGCCCTGAAACGGGCGAGGTTTGAGGCCGTTGCCCCTTACGGGTAGTCTAGAGGACCCGTTACAGTCTGTGAGGACTGTAATCACGTGGCATTATGTGCATGCCCGTGACAGCTGTCTCTAGTAGGTATGATCTTTTTTGTATAATGTAAGGACATAAGGTACTATATTACAAGAAGTAGCATATGGAAGTGTAAGTTAGATATGAGTTAGTATAATCCTATAGGTTTACTATAAAGGATATAAAAAAGATGAAGGGAGAGCTTATAGCTTCTAACCCCTTATGTACTTAAATGAGGTCTAACTTAGCTATGACTTAGCTAAGCCTTAGCGTGTCCTCTAAACTACTCTTGCCTATTACATAGAATCACTCTAACTCTCATCTCTTACCTACACCTACACTATGTCATAGACAACGCATTGCCTTAGGGGTCTAGGTCTACTTCATGTAAGGAGGCATCCTTACACTTCTTGTAATACGGTGCCCTACGTCCTTACACTATAGCATGTTGTAGGGCAAGGCAAATAAGAGTATATCTAGCTCTCGTTCTTGCACAGGAGCCCGTTTCCTTTTTAAGGAACACGATAGAGCTACATGTAAGTGGCTACACAAGTAGGGTTAGTTGGATTTCTAACTAAGAAACGCTAGTGTATGCAATGTCACAGGCATGCACTTAATGCCACGTGATTACAGTCCTCACGGACCCTTACGGGTCCTCTAGACTACCCGTAAAGGGGTAACAGCCTTAAACCTCACCCGTTTCAGGGCTGTAGTCATAAGCTAGACATCTAGGCTTCGCCCACCTCTCTTCTTCTTTCTTCCGTAGCTTTAGATCTTCAATAGAACCACCTCTTGATCTCCCAGTCCACCACTACACCTGTGCATCGCTACAGGTAAGGTCGACCATTATGGGCCAAGCAGACGGGGTTTGTCACACGCAAGGCTGTTAGCGATCCTATTGGCGCCCTCTTGTTTCTAGAGGTTGCAAGAGGCTGCGGTATGACGTTGCGTTTCACCATTGCCCCACTTGGTTATAAGTCGCAAAATGGCCAAGGCTAAGATTTGGGGAAAGCAGCGGAGGGTCCGGGGAAATGGTGGGGCCCCATGTTTTAGGATGACTGTTGATTCGTTGAATCGTTTCATTTATTGTTGCCTGCTAGGAAGGAGCACGAGGAGTGATGGCTTTTGTTGTGTTTGCCAAGGAACGGCTGAACGGCATGGGTCAAGCATTCACCATGTATATATAAACCAAAGGCTGCTTTGAACTGTTCAATTGCGACGCGTTTGGCTTTCTTCCGCTTTTAATGTCCCCTCCCGTCCTTCATTTCCAACCCCCCAAACTCCGAGGCCCATAGGATATTCCACGCCCAAAAGAAAATAAAAAATGGCCAAAGACGCTACTGCGGTCGAACCTGCGGTCTCTTATGGCGAGAAGTCGGTGGCCGCTGAGGAGCCAATCAGCTCTACGCAGGAGGACCTGAAGACAGAAGAAGCTGCCGCGACCAAGGGTGGCCGTCGCAGCTCGGTCGCCCTCAATGTTATTGAGAATCCGCTTACTGTACGTTCAAGTTTCCGGCCGCCCTCTCACCATTGCCCACCAGACTGCAATTGTCCCTTCGTGGCAGGATAGCAGCTTACAAAATCAAACAGCGTGTTTCTCCAGAGCAGGCTGTCGCCGACGCCAGGCGATTCGCCGAGGAAAATGGCATGGCCGAGCACGTCGATCTCTTCGCGCGTGGCGTCCTGGTCGCCCGTGACATGGATAACTTCCACGACGTCCCGGGCCTCACCCCAGAGGAGCTCGCAGCCCTGGAATACGAGAAAGCCCACAAATGGCATGGCCCCTACATGCTCTGGTACGCCATCGGCTTGTGCGCTATGGGCGCCGCGACCCAAGGCTGGGACCAAACTGGTACCAACGGCGCCAACCTGACGTTTCCCAAGTCACTCGGCCTTGACCCCGACAACTCGCCTAGGGACGAGTGGATTCAGGGCCTCATCAACTCCATCATCTTCCTGACAGCCGGTCTCATGTAAGTTCATGTTGCCCACTGCAAACCTTGTGCAACAGTACAACGCGACTGACGCAGCCCTGGCAGTGGTGCCTTTATCGTCGATCCACTTAATAAATACTTTGGCCGACGCGGAGAAATCTTTATTACCGCTGTCTGTCTCACCGTTACCCCAATCGGATCTGCTTGTGCACAGTCTTGGCAGGGTCTCTTTGCAGCCCGCTTTGTTATGGGTATTGGTATTGGTGCAAAGAACGCTACTGTTCCTATCTACTCGGCCGAGATGGCTCCTGCCCGCATCCGGGGTGCTCTCGTCATGTTCTGGCAGCTTTGGGTCGTTATCGGTAAGCTTCCTTGTTCATCATATGGGTTCCAGGTTCGTCTGAACTGATTTTTAACTAGGCATCTTCCTCGGTCTTCTTGCTAATATCGCCGTCCTGGGCGTTGGGAACGACCTCGAGTGGCGTCTGCAGCTCGGCTCTGCCTTTATTCCCTCGTTGATCCTCGCTTTCGGCATCTTCTTTTGCCCCGAGTCCCCACGTTGGCTCATGAAGCACGGCAAGCAGGCCCAGGCATTCAAGGCCATGTGTCGCCTTCGTGCAAACAACATCATCGCCGTCAGGGACTACTACTACTCCTGGGTCATCTATGAGGAGGAAGTTCGCGTGGCCGCCGGCTCTACCTACTTTACCCGTCTGTGGGACTGCTTTGCCATTCCTAGGATCAGACGCGCCAACTATGGTGCTTCGACAGTCATGATTGCGCAGCAAATGTGTGGCATTAATAGTGTGTTTCCCTTTTTTCCCGGATTCGCATGCAAACAGGTCCGCTGACGCCTCGCAGTTATCTCCTTCTACAGCTCCAGTATCTTCGAAGACGTCGGCTACAACCCTCACGAAGCCCTTTATGCCTCACTAGGCTTTGGTGCCGTTCAGGTCTTGGCTACCATTCCCACCCTATTCCTTATTGATACCAAGGGCCGCCGCACTCTGTGCATGATAGTGAGCTCTCACCCCTTGAACCCCCCGATTCTGTGGCGGATAGCTAACCGTTACGCTTCCCACACCATTTAGACGTTCCCATTTATGTGTGTCTTTTTGCTTGCGGGTGGTCTCTCTCTGCTCAACCCCAGTGAAAACAGAGCAGCCCAACTCGGCCCTGTCGTTTTGTTTGTCTATCTCTTCACGATTGCCTACTCCCTAGGCGAAGGACCGATTGCTTTCCAGTATTCTGCCGAGGTGTTCCCTACCATTCAGCGAGAGCAGGGCATGGCCTGGGCAGTGTGCATTAACAACACCTTCGGTAAGCTTGTCTACGTCCGGTATCCATTGGTGCCCTCTATTGATTCTAACCTTCAACAGCTGGTGTTCTTGGTCTTACATTCCCTCGGATGCGAACTGTTATGACTCCCACCGGAGCTTGTAAGTTCCTCCTTACTCTAGTGCTATGTCTTTGCCTGGTCGCTAACAACAATCTGCAGTCGGGTTTTACGCTGGCCTGAATCTTATTGCCTGGTTTATGGTCTTCTGCTTTGTTCGAGAGACCAAGCAGCTTACCCTGGAAGAATTGGACCGTAAGTAAACCACAGTCCCCTCATCAAATTTTCTTTTTCTGTCAACAGAACTTTGATGCTAACCCTCGTCGCCAGAGGTCTTCTCCGTCCCGACGAGCCAGTTCCTTAGCTACGAGCTCAATGTTTCGGTGCCATACTTCTTCAAGCGGCACATCTTCCGCATGGATGTTCCCAAGCCCGCTCCACTCATCGAGAGGGACAGCAAGCAGACCGAGTCTGGCTCGGCCTAATGATCCCGGGAAAACACTCAATCTTGAATATGCATCTGCGTGGTATGTTGTGGCATACCTGGCTTGCAGGCTCAGTGCAGCCGTAATTGTGTGGTTGGTTTGCTTGGATTGGCTGCTATTCAGGGGCTTGCATTCAGGGGCTCTATGCCACTCAGGAGCTCTACTCCTGGATTTTGTATTTTATAAGGGCCTCCCGTTTTCATTCGGGCGCCTTGCTTTATTCTCAATAGATGCCCTCTGTCGCACCCTCGCAATGCACCCTCTTCCTCGCGTGCCATCTCTAAAGGCATCGCCCTCGGGCCTCGGGGCAAGCGATGCCTTCCACTCTACTACTTGGCTAGGATCGAGCATCTGATGGTTGTGTTAAGTGCATGTGGGCTTCCCCCTCCTTTTCTCGTTTATTGGAGACCATGTGCAGTTCTCCGTTTCAATGGCCCAACCTGGATATACCCCTATACTATATTCACCGACAATGGGGGCTAAAGCAAGCATTTTGGGTCCTGGTGGTTGCCTTCTTTCCTCCTTCCGAATTGTTCGTGGACATGTTCTCATGAGTCCAATGGGAGTTGTCCTGTCTAGACATGGACCTTGATCCTTCGAGCGTGTAGGATGACATGGGATGCGACGTACACGTTTTCAATGGTTAACTCAAATTGCATCCAGCAGGATCACTTGGCAGCCTTCACGTACGTAATGTTCATCGGCTACAGACTGTCGATTGTATAATGAAGTCCCGTTAGACTTTCCATGATATGCCAGCTTCCTGATCCTTCTACTAATAAAGTAACGTTCCTGTGTACTGACATTGGTGGAGTCACTCCGCAAGCTGAGGACTAGTTGTCTGACATCCGGAAGCATTCCAATGGCCGACAGAAACTGGATTGGATATGTATGCAATCCAACATGTATCCGCAAATCTACCTGCTATATACAGAGTGGCATTGCTTCCGCATTGCATCCAGATATTGAAACAGCGGACATCCTCACGTTCAAGGCAGCAACACATGCAAATATCGGTGGAGGGAAACCCAGTCCTAGCATTAAGTCATTCCCCAACATTAAAGCATAGGTGCGTTTCGAGGAATGCGTGGCAAATGCACTCAAGGCAGCCCAGTCAAAACAATTGTTGGGATACCGCCATGAGGCGATGCCGTCAATGCAAAAGCTGACAGTGTTTCTTAATCCAAGAAACGACGTCTCGGCCTGATCCATCATTCAACGGAGCTGGTGTGGTAAGATGACTGTCCGATGTCATGATCAGACTCCACATGCAAGCTATCATCACCGGAAGTATACATGTATCCAGCACCTTGCAGTGTTCCCCAAATAGTCGTCAAATAGTATTTGGGGTTTGCCTGAATACTCGTAATTTGAGAGTATTCGCCGAATACTCCTACGAATACTCGCCGAATAGTATTCGGGTATTTTGAGGCTCAACTGTAGTAGTTATATAGTAATGAAATCAGTGTTCGGCACAGATTGTAGATGACCCAACCCGATCCGGATCATGATCCGGATATATCCTATCCGTCATAATTTTGGCGTATCTGTGAGATCTGAGGATATATCCGGATCATAGACTAGGGTCATATACTAGATACTAAAGAGAGCGAAGCTGAACACGCTAATGACGAAAGGGAGGAGTAATTATATCTATTATATCTAGTGTTTAGCATAGATACTAGATGTAAAGCGTAGTCCTAGGGTCTCATAGGAGTCTAGTGAACTAAGACCTAGAAATTCCTAGAAGCGAAACCTAAATAACTTTTAATTCTTACAACCTACTAATAGGGTTAGGGTTAGGGTTAGTAGCTACATACTACCTAAACCTAACATTTAAATTTAAGCGAATTTAACCACTAGTCTTAAAAGTTATCCCATTTTCTGCTTTTAGAAAAACTACTAGCACATTCAAAGGTAGTACCTACTAAACACTAATTATATCTATTATATTTATATATTTTAAGCCTTATTATCCATAAGATCTAGATATATCCCTAATCTATCTATGACATACTAGATAGATAATAATCTAACCTATAAGGGCTGAGGATTAGATCTAGATCATACCTAGCTGGAGCCTCGGGGCAGCAAGTCGAACCCGTGCGGCACGAGAATTGCTTTCTAGTATAGCATTAATACCCTGGCAAAGCGCAGCCTCCTTCCGCTAGACAGCAAGTATCGCCAACTAGACAGGATTTTGAGTTGTTAGCAGGGCAGCATACCCCTCCCGCTTAACAACACTAGTTGCTTATAGGGCTACACTTAATTATAGTAATTAGCAGTGCTATAATATGCTCTAAAAAGTAATAAGATTACTGAAATTAGTGCTATAATAGAGTATTACTAGCACTATCTCTATATAAGGCCCTCTATTTCGATTTTCTTCTCCGCCTACTTTTCCAAGGTATCCTAACATTCTCAAGTGGCGGGAATTGTGCTGCAACGGGAGCCACATGCTGTGGAACACGATCTTGTCTCCCTAGAGGAAGATGTTGCTGAGGTGGTACCAGTCCTATGTGTTTACCCCCAGGTGGTAGCTGTTGTGGCGATATGGTCTGTGAAGCTGGTGAGAAATGCTGTCCAAACGCCAGTGGATCAGGATTACATTGTGCGCCTTCAACTGCGAGTTGTTGCAGAGAAGGGTATTGCCATTTAGGGAAAACCTGTTGTGGAAATGGATTTGCGTGTGCGGCAAAGGGCTTTTTTTGCTGTGGAAGTGGAATGAAGCAGTCCTGTCCGAATGGATTAAAGTGCTGCATAGATGATACCAACCCCACTGCACCACCATATTGTGCAAAAGAGTGTGTTCCGACAATGCGCTTCCCTTATATTGAGGATATACTAGATGAAGTAAGTGTATACTGATCTAAAATTCAATATCAACTAACACATTGCAAGATCTTCGACAATGTTTGCGAGGGTATATTCTTTCTCCCATCTAAAAGTTGACGATAGTAATACTAACACAATATTAGGACTTTGTAGGAATTACCAGAAAAACAGTAATAATGAATTTACATGGAATGGACTAGGAAAGAAAGGGAGTGACTTGTTAGACGAAAATAGAAGACAAGTAAACTGCAGATCGAAAGGTAAGGAGCACTCCTCGTTAGAAAGAGTAATTGCTAACTTTGAAAAAGGATGCGTCTCAATATAGGGTTCAAAACTAGATGACATTTATAATATAGGTGATCTAATTTCTAAAGAGTGTGATAAGGTAGGAGCAATTTGTTTATTTGATTTATATTAGGCTGACACAAAGATAGTTTCTAATAGGTAGCATTCCCTATATCTTAAAGAGTTAGGGATGCAAGAGGCTAATTATTTACTTATATTGTAGCTACTACTAGCCAAGGTGGCAAAGGTTTAAGCACTAAGTGTGTCCCATTTTGGCAGAACAAGTTTTTCGGAATCCTATGGAATCAACGCCTCTGTGATATGCGAAAAAATATGGGCTTTGTAGGGGGAGGTGCCTTCAGGATTGTACTGGACGGGTGTGATATTACAGTACTACTAACAAATGCACCTGCTAAGCGAGCTCCTGCAAGCAATCCAATCTTGAAGATGAATGGCAACTGTGAGTTTGAGGACAGCTGAGCTTATTGAGATATGAGCTGATTTTAGTGCGAAGTGACGATGTTGTCTGCTAGTATATTTGCGAATGTTACTAACTCTACTGGTGAAAACGCTGTCATTATTGACATAGCCCAGGCAGATGGAGGAGCAGGAAGGTAGGAAGGAAGCTAGTACCCTTCTTAATAAGTTATGGTCCTGAACAAACTATAACGTATTTCACATACGAGTGGCGCACACAAGCGAGTGGCGCACCAAAACACCAAAATCTGACTATTACTACTACTACTACACTACCACCCTATATAATAACCCTTATTCGATCGTAATTGATTCCTGGCGCCTCTCGCACGTACGAGCATTATGCCCCATATTACCACATGTGCCACATCGCCGCTGCCGGCCTGTAGAACCCACCTGCCGACTACTCTCACTTGCCACCTCCGTACGGACTTGAGCATCAACCTCAGCACTCTGAAGGATATCCTCTCCCTCTCGTACAGAGAGACTACCCCCTTGCATTATACGCCTCTTACGCTTCCTCTCCCTCCTCTTTTTCTGTTCATTTGCTGCTTGTAGAGCCTTAACTTCTGCCTTAAGCAGAACAGCAGAATGCATCATCATTTCTGCTCCTTTAACAAGGCAGCTAACAGCATCATTAATTGAGGTAGGAGAGCTGTTCTAATGTCGTACGATGCGGTTCTTAATGTGCTCTGTTTGAAAGTTAAGCTCTCTTATAGTTTGAGGTGTCTTTGAAGTCCAATTGTTACTCTCAACTATTGGAGGGGTTGGAGTTCTCAAGTGTAGATTCAAGTAAGAGAGGACATTCTGCGGCTCGTACGGAACTAGCCCTGTAGCTCGGAATCCACTCTTAATGTTCTGCTCTGTAAATGTAGCTTTGAATGCTTCTTTGAATGTAGAGAGAAACTCAAGCTTCGTAATATGATTTAGCCGGTTCCGTACGAAGGTTTCAATCTGCTTTCCGTACGAAAGCTTTAGTGGCGCAAAGCAGCTTACATCAAGAGGCTGAAGAATGTGCGACGAGTGTGGTGGCATACAGAGGGTAATTATCTTCCGTTCTGTGCAGTAGTGTTGAAATTGAGTAGAGAGGTGGCTCTCATGTCCGTTGAGAATAAGAAGGCGATAGGTTCTAACCGTACGAGCATTTGTATGCCGATCGAAGTGTTGAATCCACTCGTACCTAATTGAATTTGAAGTCCACCCATTCTCACTTAGTGTGATCACCCAATCGTCTGGTAATCCCGAGTCCTCGTACCATGCAGAGAGGTGATTCTGCGCCTTGAAAATGATGAACGGCGGGAGTGCCCATCCGTACGAATTGACACCTTGGATAATTGACACCCACTCTCTATTCCCTGGCTGTATAGTCTTCGGACGGCTCTTTGCTTCTGAGCTTGTAACTACCTTTGCAGTAGCAATAACCCCCATTGCGAAACCCGCTTCATCAAAGTTGTAGATATCCTGCTCTAAGATGCCATATTTTGCAACTGTATTCCGTACGAGAGAGAACCACCCTTCAATTATCTTCGGATCTTCGCATTTTGCTCGTTTATAGTCATACTTTCGACTAAACTTTGCTTTGAGTTCCGTACGACGCTTAATGAAGTTAGTAGTCCAGTTCTTCCCAATAGGGCTCTCGCCTCGTTCAGAGAGTAGTAGGTCAGCCATTTCTTGTACAGCTTGCGGTCGGGGCGGAAATCCACGTGAATCTAGGTCGAGGATATACCGAACAAGAGCTGACTCTTCGTACGAAGTTAATTTTCGTAAGTTAGGAGTAGAGTCGCGTCGAGAAGTAACACCATGAGCGCGTCGTCTAAGTGTTGTTTCGGGGACATCGTACGACATAGCAGCAGCTCGAACACTTTGAATATGGCCTTGTTTAATTGATTGAATAGCTAGAAGTATCCTACCTCTTGATTAGAGGATTTAGGTTGAGTTGGTGGTGCCATTGTTTATGTAAGTAAGTTGACGCGTTTTTGGTGTTTTGGTGCGCCACTCGCTTGTGTGCGCCACTCGTATGTGAAATACGTTAGTTATATTTTCAACTTTACATTAGCAAGTGGCGAAAGGATTACATTAGGACAAATAATGGACGATTCCGGTGAGGAACTCATATTGTAAGTTTCTGTTTGAAAGAGGGCGTTGTTGCCTGGTTAGTTTAGTAACTTAAGGCACAGATTGGATACCCTTGCAGTCGGAAACTCGAATAGCACGACATTCACACTCAGCGAAATCATGGGCCTGTTTGGTTTCTGGGCTGGACTAATAGCACGAATGTTTCTATGGAGTACAAAGTCGAGGAACCCCCTCTAGCACTAGCAACTACCAGCCGGAGCGACCCTTCTGCAACAGACAACGGCGGTGTGGCGAGCTCGACTTCGACGAGTGGCGCTGTGAGTATGCACGGATGTTTGCTTTGGGCCTGCTGGACTCAAGGTCTTTTGTTAGGACTTCAGCTGCTCTAGTTAAGTCTCGGATCCTCTCACTGGCTCGATGGTGGTGGTATAGATCGAGGGGTTCTATTATACTCCGAATCACTGCCCTCCTCAATCAGGCGCAATTGCGACGACGCGACTGTAATTTTCAGAGTAGCTGGGGCTTAGACTGCTTAGGAGTAGTCACACAATATAACGAATGTAAAGATACATGACTTTTTAATGGATTCACAAATTTTAGAATCAACTTAATTTAAAGTACTGGTAATTTGTAGGGTTACAGTGTGCGTCTCTTAATGTAGGGATGCACAGTATATTCTTATAAGCTATATAGACTTAGCAGAGTGCATTTATTCCATGTCACACTGTAACTGAGCTACACATTCAAACAAATCCAATTTACAACTTTTGCTAGTAGAAGGAAATTCAATTCAAGTCTATATCTACCTACAACCCCCTCTAATATGTAAATAGACTATAATTCAGATGTCTACAAATCTATCCCTACTATCCCTTTTAGAATTAGTCGGGCGCTTTTAAAATGCTATTAAGACCGAGATTACCACTATAGTGGGAGAGTTTAGTAACACCATAACCCGCATTAGAGTACAATCTTTGTGAGCTAGCACTTGTGAAGCTACAGAGGGGAGATACATACAGGGGTGATGCCTTCCTCAACACCCATGGTATTGTCCACCTTGCAGGGAAGTGGTTAGCGTTCTGTTGAAGCCCCACCTTTGAATTTAGCTTTAGCTGCCATGCTACAACTAATGGTACGCGAAGGATACATGAGGTAAGAATTTAGTGCGTCGGATGTCTATATCCAAGGCCCTAGTCTAGACACTCTCCTGTCTAGGGTCTACTATGCTCTGACTTCTGAATCTCCAGAATCACCCTAAACTGTACTGCTAAAGGGATACTTTTTCCGCACTTTATATTGTGATCTAACTCCGCCCTAAAAGTTAATGTGCATCTCATCTCCATCTCATTAAGCTTCCTCATCTCATCTCACCATCCTTCCTACTTGCAATCATAGTATAACAACTACTTCCATTATAACATCACGACAAGGCACTAACGGTCATGCTTAATGACACTCTCAAAATGGCTACCACTATCATAAAGGACGACGCCAGCGGTCCTAGCACAACGCACATCGAAAACAGGAAAAGATACAGCCAAGCCACCGAAGTTACCGGTCCGTATAGCGATGCTAGCCATGGCGTCGATGGGCACAGAATTGCTCCCCATACTGGAACGTTCATTGTTGACGTGGACGAACTCCCTCCTGGATACTTCAAAAGTCCAATGTTCATAGGATCGTACATCGCCATTGCTATGAACTTAATGGCCGGTACTGGTGGCTTTGCACTCGTCGCCCCTGTAATAACCCAAATTGATGCCGTTATTGGCCCAGACCCAGCTATTGTTTGGGTGTCACTTGTCTACACTCTCGGACTCGCACTTGGTCTTACTCTCGTCGGTCGCCTATCGGACATCTTCGGACGAAGATGGTTTATCATCGGTGGTGTACTGTTTGGACTCATCGGCGCTATCGTTTGCGCCACTGCCAAAACTGTCCCAGTGCTTGTCGGCGGCCAAACACTCATTGGTCTAGGAGCTTCGACAGGCTACTCATACGCATTCCTCATAGGAGAGCTTGTTCCCATGAAACACCGTTTCTGGGTTTGTTCTTCGCTTTTTGTTTTCAGTTACCCTACTGCTGGTTTTGGAGCTGCGGTCTCAACAGCATTCATTCTGTACACAGATTCAGGCTTTAGATGGACCTACTATTTGCTAATAATTATTAATTTCCTCACCCTACTACTCGTCGCTCTGTTCTACTTCCCTCCCAACTTCAGCATGAAGCATAGCACGGAGAGCAAGATGAAGCTGATTAAGGAGTTTGATTTCGTTGGCACCCTCCTCTACATGGCTGGATTAGTTCTGTGAGTCTTTGAAAAGAACCCCTTACCCACAATCTAACTTGTGTTAATCATCCACAGTTTCATTATCGGAATTTCTTGGGGTGGTTCCACTTACCCATGGAAATCCGCTCCAGTCATTTCAACCATCGTGATAGGATTTTCCCTCCTCGTCGCCTTGTTCGTGTACGAGTCAAAGGTGAACCTCAAGGAACCACTCATTCCCATGCAACTATTTAGAAACAGGGACTGGGTCGCCTCTGCTCTCGTTCTCTCTGTTAGTGCAACAGTTTACTATGCAATGGCTGTCATTTGGCCGCAGATGGCCGTGACTGTATACGGAAACGGTAATGCGATGTATGCAGGATGGATATCATGCCTCGTCGGCGTCGCCATCACTACAGGTGAATTGTGTGGCGGTATTGGTCAGAAATTGTTCCAATACACCAAGTGGCAGTGCTTGTGTTGCCTCACTCTCGGAACCGCGACCCTTGGAGGTAATTCATCCACAATTATCTCTTTCGCGTTTGTAGCTAATCACGTCCACAGCCATGGCCGCCGCCAATCCTGACACACCATCAATGGCTTTCGCATTTGTCTTCATTAGTGTCTTCGCCATCGGATACACCGAAGCCATCGCCTCTCCCCTCTGCACCGTCCTCATTGACTCCCAGGACGACGTGGGCGCCGGAGGAGGAACCGCGGGTTCGATGCGTTCCGCCATCTCCTCCGTCGGTCTCACCGTCTATATCGCAGTCTTGACCAACCGTCTACCGATCACAATCATAGACAACGTTCCGGCCGCCGTCGTCGGCGCTGGTCTCCCCACGTCTTCGGTCGCTGATTACATTGCGGCCTCCGCAGTCGGAACTGCTTCTGCTATTGGATCCGTCAAGGGAATCACGCCTACCATTATCGCTGCCGGATTAAGAGCATACCAGGTTGCGCACGCTCAGGCCTACAGCACCGTTTTCTTGACCAGTATTGCGTTTGGTATTGTTGCTATCATTATCTGTTTCTGGGTTCCGAACGTCACTCTCGACAACGAGGTTGCTGCTACATTGCACAAGATGACAGATGAGAATATTGTTAGACACGAGAAGCTAGAGCATAAAATCGATCACCAGAGCGCTGTTTAGCGGTCCAATTGGTGTTTATAAAGTCTATGTTAGAACTGTACGGAAGGGGTCTCCTAGGTTCTTAATTATAGCTTTGTCGATACAATAAGAATCTACCTCGTTTAACCTCGTCTTGTTTGTTGCTCAGTGAATCTTTTCGTGCCAAAGTAAAGTTGGCAGTTTCAACTGATGTTCATTAAAATGTGAAGAAAATACCTCACTCTCACCAAGGATAAGAGCATGCCTAAAAATACGGTCGGAGATTTCATTTTGCTATCAAATCTCGCCATTTCAACTGAGCATTAATTTCTAATTACACGTTGCGTCAAGAGCAGTAATCAAACACGAGTCTCGAACAGCAGTCCTAATGAATCATAATTCTATTTCAGCGCATCCTAAATTAAAACTTAACCACCAGCCTCGTCCCACCCATCTTATGTTTCTCCATTGTATCAATCATCACATTAATATCCTCGATCCCAAAAACCTTTTGCGGACTCTCAATCCCATGCTTTACTGTAAACGCCGCAAATCCCCGCAACTCCTCCGGATTCGCCGAGTTATTTGCCCCATACACATGATACCTCTGAAACGCAATTTCCATCGCATTGAAACTCACTTCCTTCGGCGGACACCCAACGCACACAAGGTTGCCCCCAACCTTGAGCGTCTTGGGCGCGAAATCATAGCCTGCTTTCACGGCTGTAAACACAATCACTGCGTCCGCGCCGCCGCCTGTGATCTTGCTGATGTCCGAGAGGCAGTTGACGTTAGAGCGCGAGTTGTACGCTGCGTCAACAGAGGCTTCTGTTGCGAGGGCTAGGACTGTGTCGTCAACGTCTATGGCGATGACTTTTAGTCCCAAGGCTTTGCCGTAGCGGATCGCGAGCTGGCCAAGTCCGCCACACCCAATGATCACGAGCCACTGTCCGGCGTGAAGGCGGGCGGTTTTGACGCCGTTGTATGCTGTAAGCCTGTCAGTAAGGTACACTCTAATCATCTACTTCTGCGGCGTGCACCAGGACAGTAAAGTAATGTACATACCGGTAATGCCCGCGCAGAACAGCGGAGCAGCTTTACTCGCGTCCAGCCCCTCCGGCAGGACAATCGCCGTGTTCGGATCGATATTGCAGTATTCCTGAAAGAAGCCATCGATCGTGAATCCCTGCATAGTCATCTTCCCTCCGCTGCAGTAGACATAATGGCACTTGCATCCCTCGCAATTGAAACATGCGCCGTAGGCATTCACGAAGCCGATGTGGTCGCCGATCTTGAAGCCCGTAACTTTGGAGCCTAGGGCGATGACTTCGCCAGTGGCTTCGTGGCCGATGGAGATGGTCTCTGAGGGGCCAGTCTGGCTGGAACCATCGATGAGCATCTATCGAGCGAGGTGTTGGGTTAGTTGGAGGTTTGGGCATCGATGGTTTTTGTGCTAAGGAGAGGGCTTACTAGGTCGGAGTGGCATATACTGGCTGCGATGGTCTTGATCAGGATTTCGTTGTCGCTGTAACGAGGTATTGGCATCGAGTGCAACCCGATCTTGTTGACTTTCTACCAATTCAAACAAATCAACTTTGCTCTAGAAACCATAGGACCGAAAGAGAACTGTCTTACCGGGTCATACCTTGCAGCTTTCATAGTCTGAACGGACCCCATCTTGAATACTTTGTCTTGCTCTTGTTTTATCATGAACTAGAGTGATATATAACGGTCCTTAAATCGAATTGCAAAATATAGCAATAGCCGTTTGGAGTCGCAAAACGGCCAATGTTCATTTTAAACCAAGCTGTACTCGCCTCTCCCCTGTCGTAGCGTAGCCCCCCTAACATAGACACCTCCTTGGCGTAGTTTCCCAAAGTGTGGACGTATCTTGAAATGGACGCCATATCAGATCACGCCGCATTACCAGCGTGAGTTTGCGGATTAACTTTTCCACATCCTCGAAGTTGTCGATATGTATGCGTGGGCTTATCTTCTCCATTCTCTATTGCGGTGTTATCTCGTTTTCCTTAGGGGGTTTGGCTTACCCCGCACCAAGGACCCGATTTCGTTCTCTGCGTATGAAGACTTCCTGGGAGAGGTTGCGCGAGGAGAGCTAGAGTGCACTTGGGTTGTTGATTATTGATTGTCTAGACGCTAAAGACAAATGCCTCGGATGCTTTAACGTGTAATATTTATGTGGAAATGCCGGGATATTCTCCTGTTAGGAATTCTGAGCATTAACTCTTACCATCCACAAAATACACTTTAAAATTTTGAAATGGTTTCGAAAATATCATAAAGTGAAGTAATGTTACATGAGAATTAGAAGAAGAATGGGTGTAAATTGAAAATCCCCGAAAAGAAGGCTTAAAATGGGCAACTTACGAGGGCGATTCCGATCAACCAAGTCTCTAAGCGGCGCTTTAAGCATCGTGGATGATTGGCCACTTGATTATAAGGGACAGGAGCGACCACTTCGGAAATTCGGCCGGATTTCGGATGTGCGGGGTAGCAATTTAGGAGTAGGGATGATAACATCCTTTCGTGACCCTCCCTACATCGGCATCCGCGGGGTTTAACAAATATATTCCGCTACATAGAGAAGCCAGGAGCAAGATAAATATTTAATCGATAGCGTTTCAATTCTTGCATTATACACGCTACTCATTTCTGTCAATTCACAGTATATCAGCACAAGCTACCATTAACAAGAATCTCTTTCATCATGAGTCTCGGCTGGGATTTTAAAGGCAAGACCATTGCTATTACCGGCGGTGCCTCTGGAATCGGTCTCGCAACAGCCGAACTTCTTGCCTCTGCCGGCGCAAAAGTCTCTCTCGCCGATGTCAACGAAGAGAACCTCAAAACCACAGTCTCCAAGATCGAAACTGCCGGCGGCCAAGCAATGGGAGTACAAGTGGACGTAAGAAACTCGGACCAAGTCGATTCATGGATCGCTCAGACAGTAAAGAAGTTTGGGAAGCTGGACGGAGCCGTCAACCTTGCTGGAATCATTCCCAAGAATATCAATATCGATGATGTGGAGACGCTTAACAATGAGGATTGGGGCCTCACTATCGACATTAACTTGACTGGCGTTATGTACTCGATGAGGGCTGAGATTAGATCGATGAATCAGAAGGGAAGTATTGTTAACGCCGCCAGTATTGCGGGTATTGCTGGGTTTCCGAAAAATGCAGCGTATACTGCAGCGAAGCATGCTGTTATTGGCTTATCAAGATCGGCTGCAAAAGAGGTTGGAGATCGGCTAATTAGAGTCAATGCCATTGCGCCGTAAGTGGTCTTCTGTGTTCCATCCCAGATGCGCATGCTAATGTGGGTTTTGACTTCTAGAGGTAGTATAGAGACAGAGATGCACCGAGCTGCTCAGAGGAAACGTAAGGAGCAGAGACCTCTGCTTTCTGCGATTAACAGGACAGGGCTACCTGAGGAAGTTGCCGCCCTCATTGCGTGGCTGCTGTGCGATCAGTCAGAATACATCACCGGCTCAGTTCAGGTCATTGATGGAGGATGGATTTGCTAAGATCTCGACGGGAACAATATACATAGTGTATTCGAGGTAGAGTTTCAATAGAGTAAGGTCTCCAATTCAAGAATATTCACATTGTGCTCGGCTAGAGCAATTCATGTACCCAATTCAGCATGAGAACAAGAGCAGTAATCTAGAACTTAATGTATATATCTTGATCATGTCATATTTTATGTAACGTTGAGTTACCTAGAATTTTATCCTCTATTTGCCATCAATTGCTCAAAGCTGCAACTCAAGATCTCAATCGTGTTCCCCCACGGATCCGATAAGTACAGCGCCTTCTCACCATCGTAAAGCGTAACCGTCTCCCCTATCTGTTTTCCACCATTCTCCTCCGCCTCCTTGCACAGCGCATCAGGATCCGGATGCGTAATACCGATATGGAAGTATCCACCACGTGTATAATCGAACGTCGCTGACTGTGTCATCTTCGGGTTGATGAACTCGAAAAGTTCAATTCCGACGCCGTTACCTCCAACGAGAAACGAAGTCTTCACTTGATGCAGAGAGTCGCCATAGATTTTAAAAATCGGACCGTTAGGCGTTTCTTTGCGGTCTGTCAAGCGTGGTTCTGGTTTCAAGGGACGGAAGCCCATGACGTTAATATACCATTCCTGCGCCGCCACGGCGTCAGGGACTGCGATTGCAACGTGGTTCACAACGAGATTGAAACCTGCTGTTGACTGGCAGTCGCATATTAGTAGGGGAAGACGTAGCCCACAATGAATTACTTACTGAGGCCATGATTGATTGCTAGAATGCGAGATAGTGAATACCTAGAAGTGATGATGATAGAAATCCGTTTAAATCTATATGATTGTTTTGTTGTACTGAAAAGGTATACACGGAGAGATGACCATGAGATGATCACAGAAATGCTTCGGTCTAGGGGGAAAGTAAACGCGATTGCTGACGCACACTAGTCCCTGCACCCCGCACTTTCTCCCCTTTCTAAGTCCGTTAGTTTGTGGGTATCATCTGCCTAAAGAAAACCTTATCAAGACGCGCCGCCTAGTGCGACAAACGGGAAAGGGTACGCGATTGCTGACGCACTTAGTCCCCGCACCCCGCACTTTCTCCAATCACCAATCCAGTCAGTTTTGTGGGTATCATCTGCCTGAAGAAAACCTTAATCGAGAGGCGCCGCCTAGTGCGGTAAACGTCAGCCAACTCTCATTCGAAGCTGCCAAGACTAGAAAGATGGAGAATAGTGTGCAGGGAAGTCTTCGCGCGGGGAGCGACGGACCTAGAAGATGTAACTTTGACTTTTCTCACTAACCCGGCGCTTCCGGGTATCGTGAAGCCTTGGCACAAGCCTGAAGTTTGTTCCTAGTGGTTCAACGTCATTTGATTCTCGCTGTCAAGCTCTCTGCTCGTCGGACGCGAATATCTTCATTTACAAAGAATACCAACACCAACATCAGCATTGACCAACTTGCGACGAAGGCGAAATCATGACACGAGCACCAACAAGACGTCTAGGCAAAAATGGCCCCCAAGTTTCTGCCTTGGGATTCGGTGCAATGGGTCTCAGTTCTTCATACGGCAAAACAGACAGCAACGAAGAAAGATTCAAGGTCCTAGACCGCGCTTTGGAGCTCGGTGCCACATTCTGGGATACCTCAGACGTCTGTTCGTTCTCCCTTCCCCATCATTACAAAACCGGTGCACTAAATCTTCTCAGATGGTGACAGCGAGGATCTCTTGAAGCTCTGGTTTGAACGCACCGGCAAGCGGGACAAAATCTTCCTCGCAACGAAGTTCGGTGTTACCAAGAGCAGCACAGGCGGAAACACTGTCAGGAGCGATGCAGAATATGTGAAGCAGGCGTGTGCAAAGAGCTTGATGCGCCTTGGAGTTGACAAGATTGATCTTTACTACTGCCACAGAGTGGACAAGACCACGCCCATAGAGAAGACTGTAGCAGCCCTAGTGGAGCTGAAGAAGTATGGATCGCCATTTTAACCTACCTTACGCAACTAGGCTAACCCAACCCGGTGCTTCGCAGAGAGGGGAAAATAGGCCAAATTGGACTCAGCGAGATCTCAGCTGAGTCACTCCGTCGTGCATACAAGGTCCATCCCATCGCAGCACTCCAAATCGAATACAGTCCCTTTGCTCTCGATATCGAAAGTCCAGAAATTGGCGTCTTGGAGGCGTGCCGTGAATTAGGAGTTGCGGTTGTAGCGTACAGCCCACTTGGGCGCGGCTTCCTGACCGGACAGCTGAAGTCTCAAGACGATTTTGAGGAGGGCGATTTCCGGAAGTACTCACCGCGGTATAATAAGGAAAACTTTCCGAAGAATTTGAAGCTTGTGGATCAGTTGGTGGGCTTTGCAGAGAAGAAGGGGTGCTCGCCTGGGCAATTGTCTCTGGCTTGGTTGTTGGCTCAAGGAAATGATGTGATTCCTATACCGTAAGACTTTACTGATGATTGCTCTCATTAGACGTGGCTGACGTTCTGGGAAGTGGAACGAAGAAAACAAAATATCTGGACGAGAACATAGGTGCGCTGAGTGTTACTCTTACGATTGCTGAGGTGAAGATAATAAGGGGCCTGATTGAGAAGATCGAAGTTCAAGGCGAGCGATACCCGCCTTTCTTCGCAGCCTATTCATTTGCAGATACTCCCCCGCTTTGAGCGCCATGTCAACTATTAGATAGGACTCCAAACGTAGAAACCTCGTAATTGAATGTTTCTGTGTTCCATGTTACGACATATATTATAGTTATAACAGAACGTCACAAGATGTTTATAAAATAAATAATACGCCAATTGTTTCTCAGGTTAAATGACTAAATCGTCCCTTTATCTAGGAACTTCTTCGGAATATCCACCAATTTGCATCTCAGATACTCACAAACATTCTTCCCCAAACAATCATAACTCGACGACGAATTCACCCCCCGGTCCATGTGATCCCGTAAGAGGAAGTGTACCGCTCTTAGGTGCGGCATCTCGAATCGATCGATCTTCCCGCCCTTATACTCACCGACTAGCAGCTCTTTCAACTTGGCAACCGAAAGAGATGATCTCAACCAATCCCACTCCTCCTCATCTCGAGCGAAGAAGCCCACATTGCAATCAGAACTCTTGTCTCCGGACCGGCCATGAATAATATAACCTAGAGGCGCCTCAATTGTCTCGCCCCACGTACTCAACAGGAGCGGAGCGCTCGTGTCGTATGAGTCTTGTTGGCGCGGGTAGATCTTAGTGGTACTTGGAGCCGCAATAGGCAGAGACTTGCCGTCAAAAGTATGAAGCGTGTGATCTGCTAGAGTTTGCGGAATTAAAGCAACCCAGTATCTGCACTCAAAATCAGTAAAACAGCCCTTTTGAAACCTTATGTGCGTGAACTTACTCAAAATATGGTTTCCCAACTCCTTGCCGCATATCCATCGCCGGTGTTGCCCCCGGATATCCCTGCAGACAGTTCTCAATACACCACTTTGCGAAACTCGGTGTGTCAGGTGCAACACCTGTTGTTTTCCCCGCCGAAACCATATCCGCGTTCTTCGTTTGAGCAAAGATTCTGAAATCGACTGTAGCTTCGTTTTGATTTCTTGGCCTCTCAAGAACGGATCCCGTGACAGTGAAAGTCAAGGTGTGGAACTCTCTGCGGTAATCGCCCATTGAGGCGAGGGTTTGCTTTTCGATCCAATCGGCCTTCTCTTTAATATCTAGGCCTGCTAAGAAGAAGTGAAACTCGGCTTGCCAGCCACCGCGTGCGGTGATGCCGACTTTGGTTGTTGGAGGTGGAGGGGAACCGACCACGCCGGTAACCCGAACTCTATTCTCCCCAACTTGTTCGAGCTTGATTTTGTCTATTGCGGCAGTGACGTCCGAGTTGTAATACAGTGGCCCTTGAATCTCATACAAAAGCTGACTCGTGACCGTGCCAATCGTGACGATCCCTCCCGCATTATTTTCCTTTGTAATGACAAATTCGCCGCTTTGTTGAATCTCTGCTATCGGAAAGCCAAGATTGGTACAGTTGTCCTTCGCCAACAACTCTTTCTTGAAACCAGTGTAGTAGCCTCCAGTGATATACGCGCTGCATTCAATAAGGTGGCCTGCAATCAGCGCATGGCCGAGTCTATGGAAGTCCTCCCGGTCCCAACCGTGCCACCACATCGCAGCGCCAAGAACTGGCGAGGCGTCCGCGACTCGGCCGCAGACAACGATATCAGCACCACGTTTGAAAGCTTCACAGACTCCCATTCCACCGAGATAACACTGTGCAGCAACGGGCTCAAAACCCCAACTTTGAATTGGCGAGTCGGAAGGCAAAGACAAGAGCTCGTCTCCATCGGAGATCAGCTGTTTTACTTTGTCTAACACATCATCACCTGTGACCCAAGACACTTTCAAGCTCGTTCCTTTCTCCTTGCAGATAGTTTGGATTCTCCTCGCCATAGCCTCTACATTGCAAGATCCTGCATTGACGGCGACTTTCTGTTTGTTCTTCGCAATATTCTCAATCGCAGGAAGAAGAGCTGCTATAAAGGAGATCTCAAAGGAATGGCCGTCGGCCTCTGATATGCCCTTTGTTTTGCTCTCTGCTTTTTCGGACCCTCTAAACGTCATTGATATTTCTGAAATCCAATCCCCGTAGATTACATCGACTGTGGGGTCTTTTGAGAAATCTTCGATGGATCGGAAGCGGTCAAATACACCGCCTGACGCTCCTGCGATGCGGAGGGCCCTGCGGTTTGAATGGCCATTGATCCCGTTGGTTCCATTAGCTTGTGACATGATGACGATAATAATATATGGAAATGCTGAAGGTTCAACTTGTTCGTGATTCTTGTGAAACTATTTGAGGGCACCCTCTTGATGTGGAGGGAACCCTTAAACTTTATCCACGGACTTAATCTAACGTCCCATACCAGACATTGCCAACCAATGGGGATGCGTGGCAGTGAAACGGCAATTGGTATCCGCTGTCCGCAGCGTTATGCGGAGCAGTGCAAAATTGTTTACATTTCGTGTGTGATATCTTTTTTACTGGGTCAGATAACATTATTCAATTCACGATTCTCTAGCAAAGGGCTTGCTGCGGAATGGACAAAAGCGATTACTCATAAAGTATAACCTCGTGAAGTATAACTCAGATGTACGTATAAACTTGCCTAACTTTTCACATTTTTAACATTCACAACGAGCCAAGGTCTCTATCATAAATATGCTTGTTTTACTAAATCTGAGAACATCCCATCCACAATACGAAAGATTGTCTCTAGGTCCTTAACCAAATCGTCCACCATGGCCTCGAATAAAGTTGAATTGCCACAACTCACCGATCATACGACGCAAGTATTCGATCAAAGTACTCCTTCGTGACAGCCTTCAGCTCAGGATGCGTAGCCACGAACGCCGCATTTTCCTTGATACCTACAATAGTCTTTTCCGCAACTTCACTCGCCGGGATACGTCTCGCCTCACGCTTCTTCACTGGACCAGCCAGCATCAGAGCATCGCCATACTCCGCCGGTCTCGACCGTTCCGACTTCATGATGTCCGTAATAGTCCCAGCCACAATCACCGTCGTCACTCCCACATTGTGCTCTGCGGCTTCAGGGCGTATCGCTGTGCCGAGAGCAGTCACTGCGGACTTCGCTGAAGTGTACGGTCCATGGCCTAGGAACCAATCCGGGACCATGCCCGCCTGAGAACCAGTGATGACAATATGACCCTGATTCCGCCCGCACATATACGGGTAGAAGACCTGAATGCAATACGTAGTCCCCTTCAGCACCACGTCGTAGACCCAATCCCAATCCTCGGGTCGATGGTCGAGATAAAGACCGGTGGTTGTGACTCCTGCGTTACAGCACAGGACATCTACACTTCCATAGGCTTTCATGGATTCCTTGAATAGGTTTTCGACTGACTCGCGTTTTGACACGTCGCAGACTATGGCTGTTGCGTCGCCTCCGGCTTTGCGCACAGCTTCTGCGGTGGCCTCTAGGCGCTCTTTGTTTGTTGATGCTAGGATCACTTTCATCCCCTGCTGAGACAGCTGGAGGGCCAATGCAGCACCGACTCCGGTTGCACCACCGGTGATGACAGCCGTCTTTCCTGCTAAATTCTTCATTGTTGAAATCGTCGCGGGATGACCGAAATGGTGAAGGTAACTTATGCTTGCGTTGAAAGTGAAAAGGGTTGCCGAAGAAGTCCTATGAGGCAATGGTTTGATATGAACTAGGATTTGGGTTGTTTCCGAAGCAAATTAAATCACCTCTAAGTTATTCACGTTGTTGTGGTTGGCTTCCACTATGGAACTGTCGAGAGCGATCAGCGATAGAGGATACCGATATCCTGTGGTGCGGTGGACCCCGCGGAAGGAGTCAGGGTTCGCGGGAAATATCAAACGGAACGCTGATTACGAAGCGCTAGGGCCGCCCTCCTCTGATAAGTTTAGTGACTGACAGAGGACAACTTCTTTTTGTGCTACATAGTTCAATACACATCCCTTATCTTTGGCAACTCGGCCAACATATGACAGATATACCAAAACCTCCACAATATTCAAAATGTCGGCATGTGAAGTGTCAGGCCCAGGCATCCTATACGCGCACTCCAAGATCTCTCAACCTGATGCGGTCAATGTAGAAACCTACCTGAAATGGTACTGGAGCGAGCATATCCCAGATGTTGTGGACACCGGCGGTGTCTCTGGTGCCTTCTTTTACATAAACGTCGACGAGAAGGCAGAGCGACCGTATTTGGCCCTTTACCCGCTGGATGATATGACGTTCTTGAAGTCCGATCAGTTTAAGAAGATTAGAGTTCACAGTGCCCTACTCCCTGGGACTGGTCTATGCTATGATTATGCAGATGTCGATATCAGATATTATAAGCAAATTCAGACGCACGCCCCGAATATCGAGAAGCTTGGTGCGTGTTACGCATCAGAGACCGGGTACCGCATGAGTGAAAGGCTGATCTTAGATAGGCCTTGCAAAAACCATGATAGCGACCGCAATCGAGCCTGGTGACGACACGAGCGCAGAAGATTTCGACAATTGGTATAGAGAAGAGGTATGTTTCCGACTTTGAGGCGAGTGCTGTGGTATTTCTATGCTCGAGAACTAACTTAGTTCTCCCAAAGCATGTGGACGCTCTGTCGAAAGTCAAAGGGTATCTCCGCACCACTCGCTACCAACTAACCTTCGCCCGGTCCAATGCGCAGTCGCGGGTCCTCAAGGGCCTAGCCACGGAAGAAGAGAAAAAGGCAAAGCTTCCAGAACCCCCGACATGGTTGGCCTTGCACGAGTTTGAGACACAGGAGCTGGACCAAACAACTTTGAGGGAAACGGCAGAAACTGAATGGTCGAAGCGGATTTTGAGAAGTGCTAAGGAGGTCGATCATTCGATTTATAGCCTTGTTCATATAAATTCTAAAGGTGTTAAATAGATGTTGCGCAGTAATTCAAGTATACGACTTAGTGAAGAAAGCTGCCACTCAGGTTTCGCAATTGTATCCCAAGTCCTGTGTGATAGCTTTGAATGCAATTGTGATCTACCGTAAAGAGTTTATATCGTGATAGTGTGAAAAAGAAGATCGCGGTATCCTAGAACTTCTAGGCTAGGGGTCGGCCGTGAAAGATACACATCTACGCTTTGCTAGGACTTGCCTCAACCCGCAACTGTAGTACTAAGATGGCCGTTGCAGCGGGATGTCCTTAGCCGACTCATATTGCCCAATGACAACCTCATAAACAGCATATTCCCCGATTATTTTCTTTAAACCCCAGTTCACATTTTCTAAACTCCAACTTTCGCGGAACCTTCTACTCTTGACTGTATCTTTACTAAACTTGCATTGTTTCCTGAAATACCTTCCAAAATGTCGAGTCTCACAGCGGCAGAACTGTTCCATGTCAAGGCGATGGTGTTCGTCATTACCGGAGGAGGAACTGGTAACTCAACAAAATCCATGACTTATACCAAAGAAAACACTGACGGCTTTGGACAGGAATCGGAGCCATGATGGCAAAAGCATTAGACATCAACGGCGCCCGCAAAGTGTACATAATCGGCAGACGCAAAGACATGCTAGAAGCAGTTGCAAAAGAAGCAGTGAGATCTTCATTCTGACCTCAAGCGAATGTACAAAACTTTCTAAAGAACAAAGGTCAATGGATCAATTATTCCTGTCCAAGGCGACATCACCTCAAAAGACAGTCTCTCTGCTATTGCCGCACGCATCGAATCCGAAGTCGGCTTCGTGAACGTTGTCCTTGCCAACCACGGCACCACTGGCCCAACCCTCGACGCACTCCCTAAGAACCCGACGCCGTCACTAGCAGAATTCCAGAAGTTCCTGTGGGAAACATCCACGGAAAACTTCACCAAGACCTACGATATCAATTCCACCGGGCTGTTCTACACTCTGCTCGCGTTCCTGCCACTGCTGGATGCGGGAAATAAGAGTGAGAAGGGTCCGACGAATGCGAGTGTTTTGACGAGTCAGTTCATTGTTACAACGAGTATTGGGGCATTTAGCAGGGGATTACCGAGTCAGGGGTTTGCGTATGCGGCGAGTAAGGCGGTGGCGGTGCATCAGGTTAAGCAGTTGAGTACGAGTCTGGTGCCGTATGACATTCGGGTGAATTCAATCTCGCCGGGTGTTTATCCTAGTGATATGTCTACCGTAGGTCATTCATCATACCCTCGTCAGGCGGTATAATGCTAATATATGATTGAAGGCCTTCCTTACCCGCGAAGTGATATCGAAGAGTGTGATTCCAGCAGGAAGGGCTGGCACTGAAGAGGTGGGCCACTTTATCAAACCAGAATTTTCATTTATTCACCTACTGATTCTATATCTAGGACGTGGCAGGAGCAACCCTGTTTCTATGCAGTCGTGGTGGAGCCTATTGTAACGGGAATATCATCATCAGCGATGGTGGGCGTCTTGCTGTTGTCCCGGCCACATATTAAACCGTTGATCTTATCAACTTAAGCATTACCCAACTACATAACCAAAGTCTGCAAAGCCCTAGTCGAGATTTCTCAAAATAATTCAGATTTTTCATAGAGGCAACCGTATGGATACCAATACATGTAGGGGCGTCATTAGGGACATTCTGCTCTAGAGAAGCTGACTCACATGTGAGACTCCTAAATGCTAATGTGTCTCTGTTTCAGTGCTAAGCCATATCAACTTTCTAGTATAATCAGCTAAGCCACACATACTCCACCAAGTACCACTACTCGGCCGCGTAGAAATTCATGATCTTCCCCACTCATGGATATCCGAAGGAATTTGGGCAGAGGGGGGACCTTTCGATGTACCTGTCCCGACCAGCCGCCGCGATGCGCAGAGGTGCGGAAATGGCATTAGCGGGAGAACAACGCAGCAACGATAACGATGACCTTGGGATGGGATAACGGGATCAAAGACTGACTAGGGGTGACAACGGATGGATATGTATTTTGGGAGCGGAGAGGATAACGTTACGTTTGAACTTATCCGTGGGGTCCCGCAGCGGAGCGTTGCGGGGTGGGGGCCAAGTCCGGTGCGGGGGTTAGTGATGCATGATCTGCATGGCAGGCTGGAGACCCCGGATAGTTAGCCAGGTTGACGGATAATGAGATGCATATCGAGATATCGCGCCTAGGAACGCCCAAGTCAGATTAGGTATTCCACAGGAAAAGTGTATCCGCAGTACTCGATGCTGACTTAACTCCGGCTGTTATGTTCTGCACCTGGCATGCTGCGGGGAAATTATCACATGTTCCAATCAGTGGCATGGCTCAATTTGAACACCCTGCGACGTTCCTGAGTAAGGCTAAGTAGAGTACGGTGACAGCATTTTTATCTTAACTGATTCACTAGTCCTCGAAATCTTCATTGCGAGGAGTATCGCGATTTGCTATATCCAAACATGAGTTCGCAAAAGCCCGCCCGCAATCTAGCCGGACCATCAGACCAGCATGGCAAACTCAAGATAATGCTATACCTCAAGAAGCGTTCAGATATCACTGACGAGCAATTTCATAACCATTGGAAGACTCTCCATGTCGATATGGCGCTCGAGAATAACGTGTTCAAGAAGAATACTAGACGATACAGTCAGGTGTGTTTCCTTGCTAGATTCCTAGATTGCAATTCAATGTTAAGATTTTAATAATTAGCTGCATAATTCGCTAGAACTAAAAGCAAAGGCTGAAGAGTTTGGCATCCCGACGCTAAAGTACGATGGTATTGCGGAGGTATGGGTGGACAGTATTGAGGAATGGAGAGAGGTGGTTTCGGATCCGCTGTTTTTGGAAAAGATGGTTCGTAAGTATAGCAGGCCTGGTTTTGAAGTGTTTTAAAGACAGTTGCTGACATTGTGCTGGATGGGAAGCCGATGAGGGAAAGTTCATTGAGCCGCCAATTCATATCATGTTAGGACAGGAGAATCTGGTTATTGGGCAGAGACTAGGCGTGGATTCAGGATCGTGATTTACCTTAGAAGAAACCTGGGGGTGGTGGCGCTCATGTTGCCTGTCTCTGTGCAGAGATCAAGTATCTCCTGCATGCATTTAACCAATATTACTATTGCGCACTGATTCCGCGGCCAGCTTCATAAGATGCTGTGAGATGTGGCCGTGCAACCGCTGCTGGCTGCAAGTCATGGAGTGAGTCGTTTAGTTTTTAGAACACACCAATTTGTATGAGGACCGCAGCACTTATACCTATTAGTTAAGGAATTACAAGTAAAGTGAAAAAGGATATATTATAGTTTCAAAATTTAACTGTGAATTCGGGCTTGGCATACAAATTTGGTGTGTTCGGCAAATTGGACGACCTACGCCATCAGACAAGTTACGCCATAACTTACAATAATGATTCGAGTCACGAAGCGGAGCAGTTAGCTGCGCGTTGAAGTCCCAACCAATCGACCTCAGAAGCCTACCAATTAGCTCGTCTGCGTTGTCTTCGCAAGTCGTCTTCCGGCATTAGTGAGCCAGGCCCACCATCTATGATTTAACAATAATGCCTAGCTAGATTCCTCTTAAACTCTGACAATCAGATCCGAGAGCTGCTTTATCTCCCAATTCACATTACCATGGGCGCGAAACTATTCACAAAGAAGGATATCCCTTCAAAACTCTTTATAAACAATAAAGTGGGTTCTCCAAGATACTATTATTGGAGTATATCTAACGCTGTTTCCAGTGGGTGGCAGGCACAGGCCCATTGATCACCTTGACAAACCCAGGAAATGAGACCGATTTAGACTCTGAACTGCACGAAGCCAGTGCCGCGGATGTAGATATCGCAGTGGACTTTGCAGAGAAAGCTTTTAAAACAGGAGAATGGTCGAAGTTCTCTGGTGCCCAACGAGGCCAATGCCTAAACAAATTAGCGGACCTGATGGAAGAGCACGAGGAAGAAATTGGCTACTTTGAGAGCGTTGCCTCAGGACGAGTTGTTTCGGCATGCGTGAGGGACGTATCACTGTCTGCAGCAGTCATGCGATGTAAGTATGCCGTCCGTAGTGCTTAGACACAGCTTTAATTTACTAACTTGATCGTCAAGACTACGGTGGATGGGCAGATAAAATCCGAGGTGATGCATACCCACCAGATGACGGATTTTACAAGATCGTCCAGCAAGAGCCACTGGGAGTGTGTGCGGGTATCACAGCTTGGAACGGCTCGCTACATTTTCTTGCATGGAAAGGTGGACCAGCTCTCGCGTGCGGTAACACCTCGATCATTAAGCCATCCGAGAAGTCTCCATTGGGTACATTGGCATGCGCGTACCTTATCGAGGCTGCCGGATTCCCTCCAGGCGCATTGCAGATATTGCCAGGTAATTGCAGGCCTCTTAAATTAAGGCGAGCCTCGAGCTAAATTATTTAGGTGCTGGTACAACCGGCCATGTCCTGTCGAGTCATATGAAGATTGCCAAGGTATCATTCACTGGCTCCATCGGCACAGGTCTCAAGGTCCAAGACGCAGCAACGAAAAGCAACCTCAAGCGCGTCACCCTAGAGCTCGGTGGTAAGAGCCCAGCGATTGTGTTCGACGATGCGGACATGAAGAAAGCGATTGAGTGGGGCGTTCTTGGAATAACCATGATCACTGGACAAGTATGCGCTGCATCGTCCCGCGTTTACGTCCACGAGAACATCATTGACGAATACCTCACCAAGCTGAAGGCTGCGTTCGAGGCAATCGGGAAGAAGCTCGGAGAGGACCCTCAAGATCCCAATTCATCATATGGACCCATTATCGACAAGCTGCAGTATGACAGAGTCTGGGGCTTCATTCAGGCTGCCAAGGACTCGGGTGTAGAATTGTGGACCGGAGGCGAAGAATATCCTAAGAAGGGACATTATATCGCGCCAACTATCTTCAGAAATCCCGCAGACGATGAAGCAATCTACAAGCAGGAGATCTTTGGGCCTGTGCTCTGTGCGAAGTCCTTTAAGACCGAGGAAGAAGTCTTGGAGATGGCTAACAATACGACTTATGGTCTCGCAGGCACGTTAGATTTATTCCGTCTCAACTTTTGTACTGACTGGTATTACAGGCGCAATCTTCACTCAGGATATCAACAGAGCCTTACGAGTCAGCAAGAAGATCGAAGCGGGAACTGTTTGCATCAACTGTGCTTCCATGGTCGGGCCACAGGTTCCTTTTGGGGGCAATAAGATGAGTGGACTCGGTAGGGAACTTGGAGAGTACGCAATTCGACATTACACGGAGCCAAAGACTATCTGGGTCAAGTAAGTCACCCGTTTTTTAATCTGCGTGAGTACGGCAAAATGCTAATACTTAACATCTTAAACAGCCTAAACTAAATCCACTTTTCATTAAGTAAGAACTAGTTAGAAGGAGATTATCGGAGTGGTCTAGTAAAGGTTACGATTGGTTATTAAAAATACGAAAATTAAGCATGATCATCTTTATTCCAGTCCAACCCTATCTATATAAACGCTCTATAAACTGCTTGATAATGACCTTGAACCAACAATGATCATGTAATACATTACAATTTCAATTTTCCGACTCACCCGTGGAGCATTGTGCGTTTCTTAGCTAATGAGGTAGCCATTGTATATGTTCCGGGCCACTCGCAAATAAGTTGAATTGGTGAATGACCCGGACCATTCACCAAGTGGCCCGGAACATATATCATCAAGCACTAGGGGTTGTGCATAAAACCGTCGCTTGCTGTTTCGAGCATAAGATTTGCAGTCACCTGCTCCGGGCAAGATAGATTTCCGGGGGCCCTCGACCTCCGGCTAACGACTTCCTGCACCCTAGCATTCCATTCCAAGTTCTAACGCTAAGAGGCCGAATATGGATTCGGGCCATACCAAGAAATGCATTAGTCGCAAATGTCCATCAATGGCCTCGCATTTATTTCACATATTTATTGCTGCCGGGGGTTGAACATTTCTCTTCACTAACTATCGCAATAATGGCTGTACTATATTCTGCACTAGGGCTTGGGTTTGGTGACTTGAGCTTCCTCCAGCTGGTGTCTGCTGCACTTTGCGTATCGGTGAGTTTCGCTGGGCAAGCTGTTTCATGACAACAGAGAAATACATTCAGACCTCAGGACTCGAAAATTAACTCGAACGAATGTGTACAGATATTTATTTACCTTACCTCTATTGTAATCTACCGCAACTACTTCCATCCACTTGCGAGATTTCCGGGACCATTTCTCTGTCGTGTATCTCCAGTGAGTATCCCATATGGGGTATCTGAAACCAGCCCTGATGGGCAATTGGACGAATTGAAAGTATTAGACAGTATTCTAACACATCTCAGTTCCCCGTCTCGATAGCTTTATTACGTGGACGGATTCCGTTCGCTACCAAAGCATGGCACGATCAATATGGTAATCAAACCTGCATGCTTTCGACACGACTGAGGCCATCTCTTATTAACCTTCCCAAAACGCAGGCCCAGTAGTTCGCATTTCCCCCAACGAGCTCTCCTTCGACGAAGAATTATCATGGAAGGACATCTACGGTAGTCGGCCCGGACACAAAAACTTCCACAAGGATCCAATCCACGTGGGATCCGTTGAAACCCTCCCAGGTGTTACTACCATCACCATGGCCAACGACGTCGATCATGCACGCCAGCGCCGTGCGTTGTCGCATGCGTTTTCGACAAAGGCGCTCCTGGAACAGGAGTATATAGTCAGAAATTATATTGATATATTTTCTGACAAGATGAGAGAGTTCTCGCAGCAGGGAAAGGCTGTGGATTTGGTGGATTGGTTTGCGTACACGACGTTTGACATAATTGGTGACATGGCTTTGGGGGAGCCTTTTGGTTGTTTAGCCAATGGTGAGTATTTTGGTTGACAGTGTTAGTTTATTTGAAAGGATAACAGCGAGCTGATGCAATGTAGATGACTTCCACTTTTGGGTTCCGCTCATCAGTGAAACTATCAAAGCTGGCGCCATTGAGCAAGTTACGAGAAGGTTGGCTACAATGGGAAGCCCGTTCCAAAGGTTCCTTCTCTGGTGCATACCAAAATCCATCAAGGGGACTAGGAAGAATCATCTGGAATACAGCAGGGAGAAAGTTCTCAAGTACGTATTACTAGCATCCACTTAAACTTATTGTCGATCAAATTTCCTTCGGTGGATTTTGCCAACAATGATTTTTACTATAGGCGCATGGCACAGACGGACAATACCCATAAGGACTTTCTTTACTACCTAATGAAGCAGCGGGAGACTGGCAGTCTTGACGACAACGAGATCATTGTCAACGGCGCGCTTTTCATGTACGTACAAGACAGTACCCTATCCTTCAGCTCAAAATCCCCATTACAACAGCCATGAAATCGAAACGACCTCTAACACATACCATAGCGTCGCTGGTACAGAAACCACAGCAGGCTTTCTATCCGGTCTTTTCAACCAGCTCCTCCGCAACCGCCCTGTGCTCGACATACTCATCAAGGAAATCCGAGACAATTTTGTTACAGACAAGAGCCTCAATTTTGAAGACTTAGTCAAGCTACCATACCTAACAGCAGTTATTGAAGAAGGACTTCGAATCTTTCCTTCGGCCCCAATTGGCTTTCTTAGGACGGTGCCACAAGGAGGTGACACTATTAGTGGACATTTCGTCGCTGGTGGGGTAAGGACAATCTTTTCCCTATCTATGTAGAAGACCTTTTGTTGTATAAGGCGGCTGACAGGGAGATTAGACGACGGTGTCGACTTCTATGTGGGCGTCGACGCATAGCGAGCGTAATTTCGCGAATCCGTATAAATTTATGCCAGAACGATGGATGGACAAGGAAAACACTACTGATAGGTTGGGAGCAAGCAATCCTTTCTCCTTAGGTCCTAGGGGTTGCATTGGACGAAAGTAAGTCTTCTTGTTACTTGACGGAACTCAAGATAACACTGTTGCTAATTTTGTGCAGCTTGTCGTATATGGAGATGCGCCTTATCATTGGTAAACTTCTCTGGCACAACGATATCAAGATGGCCGGGCCAAATGAGGCATGGAATCCTGAGGGTGAATACAAGAACTTGAAGGTCTACTCGAACTGGATGAAGCCAGGGCTAAAGGTCTACTTGACGCCAAGAAAGATTTAGTATCTACCCAGTCAAGCAGCCTAGAAGGACGAGCTTAGCTAAACCGTATAAGTGAATAGAAATCATTTGACAATACGCTCTTAACCATTTAATCCGACTTGTTCAGAACATCTATCATCCAACCTTTCGCTTGTTTACTCCTAGAGAGCCGATACACCTATGGCTGCGGAAAGCAATGCATCTGGCCCTTCCAATCAGCCACTCCCCTCGCACACCGACATGCCTACACATCTCACTAAACTCTAAAGCCAGCTGTACCAGCACATCATATATCCCCGTAACACTATACCCCTTAACCACTCGTCGTATAATTAGATTATATACTTTATTATTCTTCTTGAAATCAAGGGCGTGGTTGAAAAGTTACATTCTATTTTAATATTCTCATATTCGTTTATATGAATTTACGTGAGGATTTATGAGATCAAATATCAACATATTCAACAACACACAAGTACAAGAGCTACATTAACGGTTAGGCGCATTAGGAGGACCGGGCGTCCATGCGTTCACTCATGCTTTGTGCTTCTCAAATGTGACCACAAAGCACAATACTTCAGCAATACGACTGTTACACGATGGAGCGTAGAAAGAAGATGAGACAGCTACACCAACTCACGATGCATGGGGCTCATGGGTGTATAGGCGTCTAGATTGGAGCTATCGCGGGGGAGCCCACGGTCCGTGCCCTCGGACCGTAGTGCCTTCCCGCAACAGAAACTCTGTAGCTTCCGCCAGACGTTGCTTATATTCAGGAGTACGATTTGGAGGCATATTGATAGTATTGTAAGGTGTAATAGTGATGGTGGTAATAATATTCTAATGTCAAGAGGCTACGTGACATCCAGGAGTTGCTGTCGCCATCCACGGGCGTGAGTGGGACCACCCCAGTAGTGGATGGCGCTACCCCGCAGTTGCCCACTTCTGCTCAGTTCCCTGTCCGTGGGTGCGAAGAACAATAATCTTCAGCAATCGCCCTTCCTCCCTCCACATATTCCTGGATTTGATGTTGAAATAGCCAACTGCTGGATTCTCATAAACTACGTTCACTTCACTAGAGGTAGATGCACTGGCACAGCGTAATTGCCAGAGAATGTCTAGTGCAGAGGAGACTAGAAACCAGGCGACGACAAAAAAGCCAAGGTATCGAAGCTCAGCAGCATGCTGCGCGTGTAGAGAACGTCGCATTCGGGTATGTTGGCCACGACGTATTGGTTTTGCTATAGAATTTGATAATTAGGAATATATACGTGAATCTGCTGACAATTGCTGCTTCTCAGTGTGTTATGAATCCACGCGAATCAAGTTGTTCTTACTGCACACAGGCGAGTATCGACTGTGGCATACGAGATAACGACGAGCGTAAACGACCGACTTCAAAAGCATATACCAACACCCTAACGAACCGTATTCAATTATTAGAGAAGATGTTGGTGGAAAGGGGAGAACAACCTCCGCCAGTTGTTTACCCACCAAAGACGAAACAGAGTGCACCTTCTCGAGAACTTGATCCCCCCGTCACGCGCGAGCCAGATAACCCGATAGAGTCAACGATAATAGTCCAAGAACAACAGCAAAGGGGGAATTCTGAAAGTCAGTTCTTCGACATCTTCAACTGCCAAATGAACGACGATGTGATGAAAGGGCTTGGTAATGTTCCTCCAGACTCGCCACTAATTGCGGTTTATTCACCACCAAAGGAAGGCGATCTCATCAGTCGTGTGATATCAACGGACGGCCATTGGAGCGTAGACCAGATGAGCGGACGGCAACGATACTATGGACCAACCTCGTGAGTATTACTTCCATGCAATTTCTTGCCTTTTTCGCCGAATAGCACTCTACAGGCGTACCTATGATGATACTGACACAATTTCCAGCAATTGTCATATTTACTCGGAGCTACTCAGTGGGCAACAGACCATTGCTAAAGAATCACCAGATCATGTCAAGCGAACGAAGAAGATCCTAAGATCGCTTTCACAGGAGACTCATGACTATCTAATGAGCCATTTCTGGGAATGTTACAACGAAATCTCACCCACAGTGGATCAAGCAGCTTTTTCCCAGGACAGTGACGATGATCACCATTCAAATCCTTACTACTCAGGATTCCTGCATATCTGTATGCTTGCTATGGGGTATCGGTTTGCAGCAGATAAGAATCGCGAGGATATGAAACGCCTGGTGGTAGGAGGGATAGGGAGAGAAACTATATTGCAAAGAGAGGCCAAATTCATCCTGGATGACGAGCTTGAGGGACCGTGTGGTTTGTGGCTTCTATCCGACTATGATTCTGTATGTTAACAACGTCATAGGAATTCCATCCATTGTTGCGCTACTGCTTCTGGGCGACCTGGAGTGTGGAGGTAAGATATCTTTAAATTTATCTTAATAATGGTGCACTAACCGTTAATAGTGGGAAGGGACAATACGGGCTGGATGTACGCAGGTAAGAAGACTATTTGAAATATTCATTACTATCAAATGCTAACTGTGTACCTTTAGGAATGGCATGTCGGCTTGCCTTTGACACAGGACTACATCTAGCCTCTCGTGAGATAGGGCTCAGCGAGACAGACATAAGAATCAGAGAAATGACTCTACAAGCATGCATGTTGTCCGACAAGTATGTAATCCATTCCCAGTGGCAACAATTCATTTCTGACAGACAACCACAGACATTGGTCTCTCTTCCTTGGCAGGCCCATTAGTATGAAACGATCAGACATCTACCAAATGTCTAAAATGTCTGAAAGTCGCTTGAACGTCAGCAAATCTGTCGACTCTTCAAAAACCCTTGGTGACAAAATATACGAAGCGATGTTAGACTTGATGGAGTTGGCCGGAAAAATAACAGGGTTTGGTGGCACGGCTTCTCACGCATCAGATCTTCACACCGAGCTAGGTAGATGGCACCAGAACCTTCCAACACACCTTCGTTGGACTCCCGAAAACATTAAAACCGCTCCAATGGGCTTCTTCCTCTTACATCAGCAATATCATTGCATTCTCATACTCCTCCATCGGCCGTTCGCCCTCTATCTCCATTCTCCGGCCACCGAATCAACAAACAGCGCTATTGAAAACTACGAAGAAGCGAGTGCCCATGATGGATACGACAAGGTTTTCTCAAAACTCTCTAGAAACGTGTGTACCATACACGCCGTCCAAATCGCAAGGATCTTCTGGCAGCATCGCAGCCGCTTCCCAACGAGGCAGATCTACGTCAGTGGCATGCAGCATGCCGGCACTGCAGCTATCAGTCTAATCGCAGCATTATCATACGTCACAGATCCGAAAGAGAGAGCGAAGTATATGCAGTATCTGGAGTGCCTAGCGTCTGCGATTTTCGAGATGACTAGCATTTACAAGCCCGCTGAAGTCATGTCCGCCCTGTTGAACGCAGTTATGGAAGAGTTGAAAGCGACAAAGCCTAAGGAGAGTCACTCTAGCTGCGTTCCTGCCCGCCGACCAAGCAGTAACGAGTTAGTGAAACCACGTCTCGGCAAGAGACCGAATATCATGATGTCGTCGGCAAATATCAGTGTCGACCCGAGATCAGCGGACCTTACGAGTGTGCATAATATGTCATTTGAGACTCGTGGTCTAGAGATGAATGTTTCTTCGCAGGATGACGGGCTTGCATCACAAGAGCATGATTCCTTTTTCGATTATATGAATTCGGTCGGTGTACCTTCCGGGTTCATGGATCGAAGGCTTGGGTGGTCTGGTGGTTTGGAGACTGCGTTTTAAAAGGAGGGGCGCTCTTGAAGTTCCGGAAGCTAGATTTTATGGAAAGCGAATCTGACGTTGAATGTACTACCTATCCTTTCTTCCTGCCCGGCGTTTTTGGGCACATGATGAATTTCAAGGCGATGCTGTACCCGAAGCTCGAATTTATCTTCTTCGACTAAACACGTAGGAGGGAACGGACCACTGTCACAACGACGTATAAAGGACGTGGCTGAAAATGAGCAGATACATCAAATGCCGGATCATTGAAATTGGTGGTCCAAGCCTCGTAAAACTATGTATTCTCCTGCGCTGGCCTCACATACCAGGAAAAGATGAGCATAGAATCGAACGTAGATGCAATATTTTAACGAATCAGGAAGCCTTGCACTTTAGATTAAATGCCTTGAAGCCAATGACCAAAGTACTTTGCGAACTTCCAGGGTATTCGTGCTCTATTCTCAAACACGCTTTCTCGAGTACCTGGTATAGACGACGCAGTGACCGCGTACTCAGCAACACTCCCCGGAATTCATGGACAGCAGTACATCATGGCTCGCATCTCTTCGTTCCAGAGATCTGATACCCCGCACTAAGTTCGGGGTGCCAAGTGGAATTTGGAACTCCAAGAGGCCAAAAAGGCCCGCTCCCACCTCCTTTTGCGGGGTAAATGTTACGAAGGAACGAGAAGGCTAGCCAACTACAGGACAAGAACGAGGGAGGTTGCATGAGACCAGCCCTAGTACCTGGAGGGGCAGCGGGCAATAGTAGTTCTAGACGTATCACGTGATGGACTCGTGGGAATATGAGAAGAGTCCTAGACGCTAAGGACTCGAGTAAGTTCCATAGAGTTCACTAGGCACGACGCTACTATATAAGTAGATAGTTAGTTCTTAGATAGGAGCTTCGTGCTCAACTTAATACAGTATTTGTTATATACTAGTAACGTGTTTTACGAAAGTCTTTGTGTCTGATCCCCTGCCTCCTCTAATAAGTAAACCAACGCAACGAAACCTCTATGAGTCTTATAGTTTAAGACCCAGCGTTACAGTAAAGTCATCCTTTCTTCGAATGCGCGAGCCTAATGCAACCGGAGAAATATAACCGACGACAGATACATGGTCGACGTAAATGTAGCCATCTGAAGTAGACTCGACTCTTAGGGGTTTGGAGGTTAGGCAAAGTTTTGGACTACTTTTTCATATCGTTGAATGGGTATATGTAGAGGTATCATCATAGCCATGCTTCTTCTTCAACACAGTCAAATTCTCTTCACATATCGTTCAATATGATGAACCAAAATAAAGATGTCGACGTGGTTCATATCGAAGACTCACAACAAGAGGTTGCAAATAAGAATGATGAGGTCAATAATAACGCAGAAGAGATCATTATCCAGCGCTTCGAGACGACTGGTGATGATGTTGGCTTCATACTCAGATCATTTGGTGGTGTCCTAGTCGGTTTCCCTTTTCTTGACATCATAGACGAAGCCGCTGACTTTCTTTAATGCAGTATCAATGTGCTACAATGCTTACTTGTTCTCTTTGAACATTCCTGCCGCACTGTCCGGCTTCATCAACACGGATCTTGGACCAGATCCTAGGTACACATGGATTACAATCTCCTGGAATCTTGGTGGTGCCATTCTTGTCACCATTGCTGGTAGACTCTCCGACCTGTTTGGCCGTCGATACTTCTTCCTCACTGGCTCTTGCGTGGTATTCATTGGAAGTATCGTCGGTGCTACTGCGCAGTCGATTGATCAGATGATTGCTAGCGGAGCCATCTTCGGTGTTGGTTCGGGATTTCTAGAGATGTCTTACGGTTCTGTTCAGGTAATTCACATACCCTATCCCGTTCTCATACTGACAAACATCAAGGAAATCGTGCCAAACGAATGGCGCCTCTTCACCGTCGGCGCGCTCGAGGCCTCGGGATTGATAGCACACACCACGCCACTTATTGCCTGGGCCATGATTAAGTACACGGGAACTTGGCGCTATGCATACTGGTATATGTGTGCCTTTCATGGCTTAACTATCATTGTCGTCTTCTTTTTCTACCACCCACCTACTTTCAAAACTAAGCACAAAATGGATCACAAATCGAAAATACAAATCATCAAGGACCTTGACTATATCGGCCTAGCATTATTTGTTTCTGGTTGTGTATTATTCCTCGTCGGCATCAACTGGGGAGGGTCTCTGTACCCATGGCTGAGTGCCACAACTATCGTTCCCATTGTCCTCGGTGTCTGTCTACTAATAACACTGGGTGTCTATGAAGCGAAGGCACACATCACGTACGCACTTCTCCCGCCCAAGATGTTCAAAAGGATCCGATTGTACGTTTCAATCACTGCTCACTAATTTGAACAGTCGTGCTTATGCAGAACAGGTTTACAATGCCCCTTGTTGTCATCGCAGTATCTGGGATGCAATATTACTCGAACGCTGTCCTTGTATGACCGTCATCTCCTCCTCAGAACCCTTCAAATTACAACTGATCATAGAACAGTGGCCACGGATGTCCCAACTCCTATGGGCCACCGATGAAATTTCTATGGGTCTATATGCGGAGTGTATCCCACTTGGCAGCGTCCGTAAGTCCCACATATCTTTCATACCTCCCTAGTCATTGAAGTGACCGTTCTTCTGTTTAGTTGGAGGACTTATCCTCATGATGAGCAAGCGCCTCGGGCATCAACGGTGGCAAGTTTTCGGCGCAGTCCTCCTACAGACTGCCTGTGTTGGGGCCATGGCAGCCTCTAGCCTCGACAACCCAGCCATGTCCATAGTCCTGCTAATCACTATCTCTATTACGACTTCACCGGCACAGATGGTCAGTGTTGTGATGATCGGGTTCGGAATTGAAGACCAGGCCGACATGTAAGATTGCATCAATCTCATGCCATCCTCATGTCCTAATCCGGAACCATCTATAGCGGCGTCGCAACTAGTCTGGCAGGTACAACACGACTTCTATTCGGTGCCGCTGCAACGGCAATCTTCAGCAACATCCTAACCAACACCTATACCAACAATCTACCCGACACGTTAAATTCTGCCGTCCCTTCATTCCCTCCTTCTTCCTTCCCTCAACTCCTCGCCGCTACGAAACTCAACACCGCAGCAGCCTTCATGACTGTTCCGGGAATCACCCCCGCAATCCAAGCTACTGCACAGCTTGCGAACAAACAGGCTTATCTATCAGGTTTCAAACTCGTCTTCTTGGTCGCAGTTGCGTTTGGCGCTATTGCGTCTATGGCGGCTGTGTTTACAAAGAGTATTGATGAGAGGAAATTCACGACTAAGACGGTAGCGGTCATGGAGACTGATAGAGCACATATTGATAAACGACGATTAGAAGAGAAGGAGGAGGGTGAGGGAGGTATAAAGGAAGTTATGTAGGGTTAGTGAACTTTTAGTAATATCAGTTAAGTTTAAGTCATTAGGTGCCTATAACTTTTAGGGTTAGTGGATCGATGACCATACGTATAGGGGGATTGTCCTAGTTTGGCTGAGGAAAACTCTTCTAGATCGAGATAAAGGCTACAGTATTAACACACCAGCGCCACTGATGCCCCGAAGGAGATGCTCCTCCCGGCTTCGGCGATGGTTGGTAATGACAGCAGCTGTGTACCGTCAGAAGAGTGGCGACGGCACATAGTGGGTCATGGGTTTGATAACTAGGAATTACTAGGAGTTAGCGATGACGATGGGGGAAGTTAGTGTTAACTCTTCGAGGCGATATAGTGAGGGAATATTGGAATCCGAACACCTTGATTAATTTTTGAATACAAACATTAGAATGCGAATATTCTAATTAATTCTTGGATATGGATAACTTAGCGTACAATCTATGCGCTCATAGTTTTTGACATTTTTTGTTCGTCTGAAAACGGACGCACTAGCCACCTCGCTTAGCGGGAAGTGGGCTTCATTACGTACCTTAACTCTACCCTAGCTTTATGCTTTTGAGCTCATCAACATCAACATTATCATTGTTAAGCTTAGATCAATCTCAGATATAGTCATCGCTCGTTACAATGGGAGGAGGTCCTGAATATTTAATTCGGGAGGAGAACGACTATGACAAGGGAGACAAACACCTAAGGGGGATTGTTGACATGGGAAGGTGATACCACTCTCATCTGCTCCTTGTTTTACTAATTCCAACATACAATTAGTAATGGAATTCGCTTCTCAATCACCAATCTCGCTTCTCCAACTTCACGTATTCTCCCAACATTGGTATCTTACCGCCTGGATGTTAGCCTTTACTCAGCTCAATACGACCCGAAAACGGGTGAACTAGTTCCAATTCCGGACGACATCATTGCAAAAGTTGTGGCAGCACTACTCCGCTTTAAAGCCATCTGCAGTGAATTTAATGTTGCAAAGAAGCATATTAGAATCATCGCCACGGAAGCAACCCGAACTGCTATCAACTCGGTCCAGTACCGGAGGGAAATCAAGAATGCGACCGACATTGAAGTCGAGATGTTGGCAAGGGAAAAGGAGGGCTTCATAGGAGCTTTGGGGGTTGCAAGTGGGTTTTCCAATGTCAGTGGGCTTGTTATGGATCTTGGTGGTGGAAGCTGTCAAATCACCTGGATGGTCTTGACAAACGGGAATGTCAAAATATACCCCAAAGGATCCATTAGTTTTCCCTACGGAGCAGCAGCTCTCACCAAGAAGTTGGAAGCCTTGAGGGATGGAAAATCTACAGCAGAAGCCGACAAAGCAGTTGCTGAATTCCGTGCAGAAATGAAAACGAACTTCGCCAATGCATACAACCAACTTAGAATCCCCGAGGAGATGGTCTTAAAAGCCATTAAAGAGGGAGGATTCCCTCTTTACTTATCCGGCGGTGGTTTTAGAGGATGGGGATACCTTCTGCTTTACATTTCTCAGACTCATGGCCGTGACTACCCCATCTCTCTAATCAATGGTTTCTCAGCTCCAAAGTCTGACTTTGAAGATGTCGAAAGACTAAAGAAGGTGGCTCATCAGGCCGATAAAATATTCAGAGTTTCCGATCGTCGACGAGCTCAGGTTCCTGCGGTTGCTTTTCTAGTTAATGTCCTGGCCGAGGCGCTTCCTCATGGTATTCAGATGGCCCATTTCTGCCAAGGTGGAGTCCGAGAGGGTATCTTGTTCGAAGAGCTTTCAACTGAAGTGCGAGAGGATAATCCTCTAGAAGTTGCGACTAAGGTATACGCTCACAAGTCCGCTGATTCTCTCGTCGACCTTATCATGGCATCTATTCCAAGAGCTGGAAAGCGGTCATTCCCGGGTTCTATCAGCAAACACGTCATTCATGCATTCGCCAACACCTTGTTTGTCCACTCGTCGATGTCAAAAGAGACCGCTTCTACAGCAGCAATGTATGCTAGTAGCATTGGTCTTCTATCCTCGGTACATGGTGTCACCCACACTGATCGTGCACTTCTCTCATTGATGCTGGAGGAAAGATACGAAGGCGAACTTCCACCTCGCGAGCAGAAGTTCAAACTCAATCTGCAAGGTATCCTGACCCCGGAGGAAGTATGGTGGACTCGCTATATTGGGGAAATCGGTCAGCTCATCTGTACAGTGTATCCCGCTGGGATCGATGATGAGAAGGTGTCGCGGCGACTGAAAATTAACTCAGAATGGGCAAGTGGATTTGGAAAGAACAACGACAAGGAGGGTCTGCGGTTGGTTTTGTCGATTAAGAAGGTTAAGAACGATCCTCGAATGGTGAAGGAGGCTTTAGAGGGAATTGTAGGGGATGTAAATAAAGTTGGCAAGCGGAAGAATTGGATTGGTGGAAGGGAGGGATGGGGTATGGCTATTGATATCGATATCAAGGAGGTTAATGACTTTTAATTGGTGGTGTCTTTTATACAATATAGGATTAGGTATGGAAAATTAGTGTAATCTGGGGCAACGGATTGATCTCTCTTACAGGCTTGGCTCGTGATTGTGCCTCTTGGTCCTTGGCTGTTATAAGAGCGTAGTCGACTATCGATATTTTGCTAGAACCGTTGTCCCTATGAGGCATTTCAAAGTGCCAGACACGACGGCAGGTCCAACTTTCGCAAAAACGGAAAGAACGGTAGTGAGAAACAAAAATTCGATTCAAGTCTACGTATAGTAGTGAGAAACAAACTTCTCAAATCCATCTACAACCCTCTGTCATCCATCCACTTCAACCTAATCCCTACTGCCCTCCTGTGCGCCTCCAACTCCTCCACCTTTGCCAGCTGCATTACTGCGCCGCCAACATTCCTCAGCCCTTGCGCCGTCAGGTTCGAGCTTGTAATGTGCTTCACATACGACCCGAGGTTCACACCCGAGTACTGCTTTGCATATCCATACGTCGCTGTCACAGTTAGCATCGCCCAACCCCAAGAAAGAAGAACTTACGCAAAGAGTGGTTCACACCAGCCGAGTAATCGCCAACGCTCTCGGGTGTCCATTCGCCCACAAACACGCTACCAGCATTCTCAACAAGGTCAACAGCCGCCGCCGCGTCCTTGATCTGCAGAATCAGATGCTCCGGCGCATAGTCATTCGACAGCCTCATCGCCTCCTCAAGACTTCCAACGACAAGCGTGACGGAGTGGGCGATGGCGCCGCGGACGATATCCACCCTCGGCAAGGCGATGGCCTGCTCGTGCAGCGCGTCCTCAATCGCCTTCAGCTCCGTCTCCGACAGGTCAATCGCAATGAGGATGACCTGGCTGTCGACACCGTGCTCGGCCTGCGATAGGAGATCAGACGCAACAAACGCCGGGTTGGCAGACTTGTCAGCCACGACGAGAACCTCGGACGGGCCAGCGGGCATGTCGATGCTGACGCCGGCGTTTGTGTCGTTGCTAACGTGCATCTTTGCGGCCGTGACAAACTGGTTTCCAGGCCCAAGGATCTTGTCAACCTTTGGCACGCTCTCCGTCCCATACGCCATCGCCGCGACTGCCTGCGCACCGCCGGCAAGCACGATACACTCGGCTCCCACCTTGTGGGCGGCGTAAATCACTTCCGGAGTGATGCTACCGTCAGCGCGGGGTGGAGTTGCCATCACAATTCTCTTGCATCCTGCGACCATGGCCGGCACACCCAACATCAGAGCAGTGCTGGGCAGCACAGCAGTTCCACCTGGAACGTACAGACCGACACGCTCAATTGGGCGCACGAACCTGCTGCAGATAATCCCCGGCATCGTCTCGACCTCCAAAGGCTTATCCTCCTTTTGCGCCGCGTGGAACTTGCGGATATTCTCAAACGAGACGTCAATCGCGTCAATGGTCTCCTGTGGGAGGTTCATCATCGACTGCGGGAATGGCGCTCTGAGAACCGGCGATGTGAGGGATGTCGCCTTTTCAAACTTGTGCGTGTACTCCAAAACAGCGGCGTCGCCTCTCGTCCGCACCGCCGTGACGATAGGGTTGACAATTCCCATAATGGCATCATTGGATTTCTGCGACGGGCGCTGAAGCACGTCCAACAGCTCTTTTTCGGATACCTCTGAAGCGTTATATCGCTTCATCAGGATAGGTCCGTCGTCTTTCTTCACTTCAGGAGCCGCCTCTTTTACAGGGGCCTTCACTGCAATCCCCTCCTTCGCCGCCCACTGCCCCTTTGCGTCACCCTGCCTTCTCTTGACCTTGACACTCTTCGCATCCAGACTCGTCTCAATATCTGCCAGCGTAACACCAGCAGCGACAGCCTTGGTAAGTGCAAAATAAATCAAATCCGCCGCCTCGAATGCAATCTCCTCCTTTGTCTTCGCATCACACAACTCCTCAGCCTCCTCCATAATCTTTGCCCTCAGCAATTTCTCGTCCGAGAACAGACGCGCCGTGTACGATCCCTCTGGAGCCGAGATCTTCCTCGACTGCAAAGTCTTCTCGAGCTTAGAGATCCCTCCCAGCTCACCAAAGCATGTCGGCTGTGGCAGGTGGCAGAATCCCCGACCCTGTTGCCTCACGACAAACTTTAAGCAGTCCTGGTCGCAGTCTAGCGATACTCTAATAAGCTCCTGTGTATCCCCCGAACTCGCTCCCTTGTACCATAACCCACGCTTTCGGCTCTGATACACCCCCGTGCTCGTCTTCAGTGACTCTGAAATGCTCTCCTGACTGCTGTAGACCAATCCCAGTGCAACCCCTCTCTCGTCGGTGACAACCGTCGGGATCAACTTATCGGGCCTGTCGCTTGTCCATTGCGATCCAATTATCGCTGGAACAGACAGCTTCCCATCCGTATCCTTATTCTCCGTCGTCAATTCCGTCGCTGGTACGATTGGCACAACCCCCAACTCCTGTGCGATGGTCACAGTCTCCTGTGCCTTTGATCCCTCTGGTGTAACGAGGAAAACAGGCGACGTCTTCTGGTCAACAAAGCTCTTCAGTAGTGCCTTTGACGCAGCAGCATCTCCTTCGAAATCAATCAGGGCACCTCCCGCTGGCACTTTCGACGCAGCGCTTGTCGCTGCCAGACCGATACGGTCGCCATATTTCTCCAGCGAGGCGGCCTGCTCCTCCTTGACAAAGACGCAGCGTGCACCAGCGTCCAAAAGGCTCAGGATATCCGATTCTTCGAGAGCGGCGGCATTGACAAAGGTTCGTACGGCGGTGTGCCCCTTCAGAAAGTCAAAGACCAAATCAAACGTCTCATTTTTGGCGACGAAGAAGATGCTTCCTAGGTGGCTGAGCTGTTTTCGGGGGAGGCCAGTCTCAAAGTATGGCTGGGACGCAAGATCCAGCGAGGGAATAAGAGGAAGCGGAATTGTCGTCTCCATCATGCACGGCGTGTTGACAGTGAGTCGTAATCAATTGTCTTCGTGGTCAAGAAATTATGACTGATCCGTCACCGGCGGGGCGGCATGGTGGGGTAGCACAATTCTGCCAGACTGGCTTATCGACTTTTGGGTCTATCGGCGTAACGTTTTTCCGTTTCACCAAAGTCCAGAGTGAGGTCGCGCTCACATCTTGCGACAAATCCAGCCAAGCACTGACTATATCATCAAACATTACTGCCCTCAAGTGAATACACACTCTGAACAAACATATCCCGCGGTGAAGTAGGGAGTTGGCGCACCGACCCCATTGGCAGCTCCAACCACCGCAATCTTCAAACACCTCCATCACACCAACCTCACTCTCCGCCATGGAAGCACAAACCAACGGCGTCGCCACGCCCTCCCTCCCTGCTCAAGCCGTCCGCAGCCTCCCAACGCCGCCACCTGCCCCCCTTCCCTCTCACCCAAATGTGTCGACCCAAATCCCCGGCTACGACAAGCGCCCTCGCGACGCGCGCCTCATTCACCTCCTCCTCACATCTCTCGGCATCTCCGCCTACCAGGAGCGCGTCCCACTCCAGCTCCTCGACTTCGCCTACCGCCACACCTCTGCCATCCTCTCTGATGCTCTACACCTCTCCTCCGACGCGTACATCTCCCAGCAGAACCGCGCGCGCGACCCACCCGCCGGCAGCAACCTCCGCGATGCCGATGGGCAGGTCAGCATGGGCGCTGTGCAGCTCGCGATTCAGAGTCGTCTACAATACCAGCTCAGCTCGGGGGGGACAAGCAAGGAATTCTTGATGGAGGTTGCCGAGGCGAGAAATAAGATCCGCTTGCCGGCTGTGGGACAGACCGAGTGGGGTGTGAGGTTGCCGAACGAGAAGTTTGTGTTGACGGGTGTGCCGTGGGGTGTCAAGGAGGTATGGGAGAAGGACGATAGCGGGGACGAGGAGGCGAATGAGACGGAGGATGTGAAGATGGAGGATGGAGGAGAGGAGGAGGGAGTGTTTGGAGAGGATGTGGAGGGTGGCACGTTTGACGATGTCTTTGGATCTACAGCGGACCAGGAGATGGGCGAGGGTGCATAGGTCTGCATGCTGTGGCGTTTGGGCATTCATGGAGTTACAGGCACAACGGCGAATACCAAAGATGGGGGTGGGTAGATGGGCAGGATATCCCATCAATAATACAAGCAGTACATCAAAGCATTTAATGGTCTAGTCTGAGACAGCACCAGCATGGGAATATGGATGGTGCCCTGCGGATAATGCAACCAGTACATCAAAGCATAATTGTCTAGTCTGAGACAGCCTCAAGGTATGCGTCTACCCATATAAGTGTCAGTGCAAATTGTAATGGCACATCCCATTTCCCAGTCATAGATCCTGCTCATTTACAAGCACCACTTTCTATCCAATTCTTCCTTCTCTCCCTCTCTCCCAGCCACCACCTACTCTGTATTCAACCTCCACAACCCATCACCTAGGAAATGCGCCTCCTCCACTACCGGCCCCTTCCCAACCTCCTCCACTTCCTTTGTCCCGACTGTCAACAGGCCCACAGCACACGCCTCCTCCTTCCCCTCCGCTGCCACCACCACTGGCGCTCCCTTCTCCAGATGCTCTCCTCCCGCGCCCCATTCCTCCCCATCATCTCCGGGCAGCCTGCCGCCATCACTTGTGATTCCAGGTGCCATCAGCGTTGCGCCAGACAGCACGAAGCGGATCGCGCCGCGGTCTATGCGTATGCGAGGGAAGGCTTGCGGGAAGCGGTGGACGAGCTTGAGATGAGGGAGGAGGGGGTCGGTCATGTGTTGGAAGAAGACGGGCTCGCCGTTTATGAGGTAGAGGGTTACTCTCTCTGGGCTGTGTGGTGTTAGTGTTTGGTTTGGTGGTTGAGTGCGTCGGTGTTGTGCGAGGGGAGGGAGACTGGGAAAGGTAGGAGTCCTTGAGCTTACATCTTCATAGCATCCAACTGCTCCTTCTTCGGCACAACCTCATCGATATACGGCGTAAGAAGCGGGTAGGTGGTGCATAATTGCGTCCTCAGCGCGCGCTGAATGGACGACTTGACCTTCGACTTGGAGCCAGGTGAGATGCTTTCGGGATGTTAGCTGGTCTGCCTCATTGGACGCTGTGAGGTTGTTTCGTGACATACTCCTTCTTAAACATCGTGATGGTGGTTTGAGGTTGTTGTGAGGTCGTGTGGGGTGGTGAGGGATGTGTTGTTTTGTGCTGCGATGAGCTGGTTTGACCCCGCGATCGTTGCCCCTCGTTTAGCGTGGTTGGTGGAAGCCGTCGCTTTTGGTGGGGCGGGGTGGGATGTAGGATGGTAACTTCATATTAATTCCAGTGCCTCTAATAAAATCATAAAAGGCAGATACTAAGTTGTGGAATTACATACACCTACTTTCTGCATTGTGTCTACAAAATTAAAATATATATCCATCACCTAAAAATATCCCTCCACAGCTCCTTGAAGCCATACTTTGGCCCCCTCTCGTCCCTCACCACTGCCTTCTCACCTACAATGCGCCACATCACCCCCCTATCGCGCTCTTTATTCCGCACAATCCCTCCGTCAGGTTCGTCCTTAACCCCCATAACCTCCCTCGCCAACACCCCCGCAACATCAGCAAAGCAAGACGCCATCTCCCGCTCCAGCGCGTAATATGGCTTCTTCGCCAGCTCGGGGGCTTGGAGGTTATACGCGCGCGCTGTTGCGTTGAGCTCTGCGATAGCGAGGGTGACGTATGACAGTTGTTGGCGCTCCCAAGCTGGATCGCGGAGGGGTGGGAGGTGCTCGGTGGGTGGTGCTGCAGGTGATGATTTCGAGGGGTCTGAGGCCAGCGTAGTCGACATGTCGTCTGCGTCTTCCTCTACGGGAAGTGCTGCAGGTGACGGGTTCGAGGATTCCGGGGCCTCCACGCCTGACTGTCCTCGACTCGCTTCCTCTGAGGGCAGGTCAGAGGCTTCTGTCGTCAATCTCTTCCCCCCTTTCTCAGCCCGCGCATATGCTTCCGCCCTGCGCACTTGTTCCTCTACATTGCCACCCGCAGCAGCCACCATCCCAACGGCATGTCTCGTCCAGTCCTTTCGCAGACGGGCACGGAAGGTTGCAGCCGCGGTGTGGAGGGCCTGCTGCTTCTCAATCCACGGCGGGACGAGAGCTTGACGCTTAATCATGTTGTTCATGATATACTCGGTTGTATCGACGAATGGGTTGTCGACTCGGCGGTCGCGGATGGCAGAGGTAGCACGGGCGATGTCCTGATCGGTCAGCGTATTCTATGCTATGAGTTGGCCAGCCTACCTTGAACTGTCCGCGCGCGATGGCATCCTCGATGCGCCGATTTGCCAGCGACTCTAGACCGCGAAAGGACGTCGGCATAGAGCCAGTCTGGACACCAGAGCCGAATCTTTCCTTGAGGGTCGCACGCAGCTCCTCCCGCTCCTTAGGGGTCATGCTGCTGTCATTTGAGGCGGCATATGTGCTCGTCCGCTCCCGCGCATTCGAGATCCGCTGCCCCGGCGTCTTTTTTGGGGCACCTTGCAGCCTCATATCCACCACTGGCTGCAACGGTTTATGTGCATCATGCAGCATGCGGAGAACTGCATCTCCCTGCCCCTCCGTCCCGGTCCACGGCGCCGCAATGGCGATATCCCTGGTCCCGCGACCAACCGCAGGCGACAACTCGGCTTCGGTGAACGCGGCAAGATTCTCGGATTTGAACTGTTGGCCGGCAATCTTGTCGAGAAGCTCCGCTTTCAGTTCATCCGAGAATCCGGCTGCTTCTATGGCCTGCTGCCCTGCGCGTCCGCCATCAAGGAGCGCGTCTTCGGTGGCCTGGGCGAGGCGCCGCGACATGGCGCCCCGTTTCGCATCATCTACCGCCGCGGGTTGCGTTTGGAGGCGCGGCCGGTGGGATATCGATCGCCGCGATACATATTGCCGTCGGGGACGTCGTAGACGGGAGTAGGTAGAGGAGGATATGGGCGTTCGGGGCATGTGGGAATCGTAGAGATGAAGGTTTGGAAGGGGTCAAGGTGGCGATGGTATAATGGTATATCCGATATCCGATAAGGATTTACGATAAGAAGCCCATATGGCACAACCCCACAGATGGGCCATCTACACACACATAGGACAAGGCTTGGTAATATTTTATTTCATTTCAGTTATACATATATTCTTCGTGGTTCTGTTTCCTAGATATCCCATCTATCCCTGGTTAACCTGTCGCACAGTCCCATCCTTGCCGAGGTGGACATTCAACCTGTTTCTCTCTGGTCAGCCTTCGTTATAGAGCCGCGAACTGGCTATGCTCACCTGTTCTCTTGGAAGTCCATGGTCGCGGGCTGTCCCTCGGGGATGATTCTTGTGTTCTCGGGTAGATCGGACATTGCAAAGGTCTGTATGGAGGGTCAGCGATGGATCCTCTAGAAGGGTCGTCTTTCACTCACAGTAGCATTATTTTCGTCTCCAATCGTCTTTCCCATCAGCCTGTTCGTCCACTCTTGGGTCTGGGGCACCACATCCCCTGACATTTCTGGGGTGACGAGAGGCATTCTGGCTGCGGTAGTTGCGTGGAGGAGTCTAGTTTGAGGTTTTGGGGTGTAGTGTAGCGGAGGATTTCGATATCTGTAGACGCCTTTTCGAATATGGTTCATATAGATACGAGAGAAATAGAGGGGGATGGGGATGTACAAGTATTTAAAGTCGAGGTCCTCGAAGAGGCGTAGAGCATGCGCGGGGTGATGATGATAGCGATGACGTAGGTTTACACTGCTTGATTCCTCACCACCGTCGGCCTCGATGATGCCGACGGACAGTGCCAACCAATGAAGTGCCTCAACGGGATATTCATGTCCAGTTTATCATGGAATATAGTGAGAAGTAATGAATGATGAACAGCATTGGATTCTCCTCTAGTGTATTACACGTAGACTATGGAGCATGAACCTAGCAACGTTTTACTAAACCGACCGTTTCATCTTCTGCGAGGCAGATGGTAAACCTGGTTTCTCGTCAGCTTCGACATCTAAAAGTTATAGGCTCTTGTCATATTGACCTAGTCGAGCAGTATTCCAGAGTGATCGCCTGGCGATACCTAACAATACGCCTGTCTGGTGGGAGGTCGCACATTGCAAAGGTCTATGCCAGTTAGTTACACCACCGCAATGACAAGGGCAAGTCTCACTTTGGCATCGGTCGTCTCTCCCAGCTTCTTTCCTTTCAATTTGTTGTTCCATTCTTCAACCTCGCGACCCACGGCACGTACGCGCGCAGGACGCACATCCTCCGAGTCAGTATTGTCAACAGCGTGAGGCATTCTGGCTATGACGGCTGCAAGTTTGAGCTTCAGAGATATCGAGTACGTGATGGTTCCAGGAGTGGAATGGAGGAGGGGGCTCCAAGACGGCATTTATAGGTGCTGTTAGTGCAGGAACACCGCGTGTCCGAGTAGAATCACACGGCGGAAGCTTGTATAGTAGCAGGGCCGGACCTGAACTTCATATCTACCTAGTTGGGAATTCTACGTAAATCAAGGGACGAGGTGAGGTGGTGAGGGAGGAGGGAGCAAGCACGCATCAGAACATGACGTCGTCGTTTCTCAGGCGTGCTCGTGTCGTCTCTATGGTTGAGGGTTGTCTTGTCTTCGATTGCATTATATGCACTCATTATAGAGTTTGTTCTATAAATGCATATAATGCACATCGCCGGCTTTACCTCCAGCATCTATCACAGCACACTGCAAAACGTCGTCCTGGCTCTCCGTCGCATGTTCTCAGCCTTGTATACCAGGTTCGCAGACAGAAAGCGGTGGGAAGATGGGTGCCGACGCCAGTCCCAATCCGGCGCTCTCGCTTCGGCATCCACCCGTGGCGTTTCCATGGCGCATCCACCCATCCACCCATCCACCCACTCTCTCTCTCTATCTCTCTTATCACTGTCTCAGCCACGTAATCCCAGCCACAGCAAATGTTAGCCTCTGGGGGCTGTGCTGCTTACGCCTCACCTCGAAATTCGTCCCCGGGAACGTTTAGAAGCAAGGGAACAAACGTAGGAATTGTCATATTTCATATATTTTGACCATTTCTGTCTTCTATTTCTCTTTTCGCCCTCTAGACTCTAGACTGCAAAATGATAGACATCACATGACTTACCTTTTGACACTGACACTGACAGGAACATCCAGCTGATCCAGCTGACATCGCTGATAATCACTTCGCGAAACCCTTTGTGCAGGACTCCACTATCCTCCACCGCCCTCTGATTGGCCACCACCAAGTCTTGCATTCCCCCGTTAGCCCCGTTTGCCCCGTCAGCGCGATCTTAAAATACATTCGTGGTTACGAGTTCCTCAATCTCCTCCTTTTCAGCCCTTCCGAATACTTTCTCTCCGACTGCCGCCCATCTGTTTGTCATTTATCTCGTTCTCACGATATGGGATTATAGCAAGTCTCTGACCTCTTTTCGCCGTCTACAAAGCTGTATCCCCCGCAAAGGGTCTCACCCGGACCCGACGGCGCTGATTTGCCCTGAAACGAATACTATCCGCGAGGCTGCCTCGATTCATACACACCGACCTTCATAACCCACAGCACACGAGACAATGCGTGGAGCCTCTATAATTGCGGCAGTGGCCACAGCCCTGCTCGTTCCCCTCTCATCTGCCAAGTGCGCGCACAACGACGCCGCTGGCAATGCCGCAATTGCTGGCTGCGGTGATCTCAAGGAAGTCGCAAAATGCCTCTCGTCCGGAGTAAAGTCCACAGAGCTATTCGACTGCCTCGTGTCGTCAGGATGCACTGAAGGACAGGCCGAGACCGTTCAGCCATGGCACGACGGCGACTGCGAAGACGTCCAGGCAAACGGCGGAGACCTGAGAAGGAGACAAGCTGTCCGACGCTCTCAGCCCAAGATAACCGCCGTTCCTACCGTTGCTCCTCGTCACCCTGAAGAGGGCGCAGTCACCATTGCAACGGTCCCGGCGGTCACTGCCCTCGCGCAGGAAGCGAGCTCTCTCACCTGCCTGAAGACGGAGGTAATCGACACCACCGCGTGTGTGACCGTCACCCAGGACGGCACGGTCACATCAACGTGCCAGCCCACCACCACCGAATCCATCGGCTGTAATGACGGCCTCATCTGCTCCAAGGACTCCAAGGGCATAACCCTGTGCATGGAATCCAAGGCCCCTGACCTCGCTGGCATCATTGTCTCCGCCGCCCTCGCCGGTGCCTTCTGCGCCATGTTCGGCTCCGTCCTCTTCATGAGCTGCCGCACCCGCTCCCGCGAGCGCCTCGCTGAAAAGCAACGCGAGGCTATGCTCATTGCCAGCGGCGCCAAGCTCGGTGCCTCAGCCAGCGAGGCGCACCTCCCGCTCATGCAGCCACAGGCCGCGCAAGCAGGGCATAATCGCGACGTCTCTGCCGATTATAGCGCTCCGAGGTCGTATGGTGGCAGGCCCAACTCTCGCCGGGCGTCGCCTAGTGGGAGTCCGTTCCGGGATGTGTCAGCCACCCGCGGTTCTAATGTTTTAACCAAGTCGCCGCCGCCAGGATCGGGGGACGTCGGGTTGAACACTGAGGCGAGGAACCCTTTGAATATGGAGGATAACGATATTGGATACAACAGGCACTCTTGAGTGGATGGGTGAGAGGCTAGAGGGGCTACGATAAGGGGGGTGTATATGAACTAGGGATCTTTTTGTTGGGGAGGGAGTGGAACTGCTGCGGCCTTCCATTTGAGCGCGTCTGAAGGGCTTTTGTTTGCTATATCGAGGTTATGTATACAACGTGGAATCTAAAATCGCCTCAAGCCAATGGGGTTACAGTCTGAGAAGCTAATGTGTGCTCAATGAAATATCTACACGTTCTACCTGTCAATATCGTTGAATTTATAGTTGAGATAACCTTTGTTCCGCCTCGCCTTCCAACACTCTCCAAAGAAAATACTCATCAAAACCCCTCCCCAATCCAACCCCACACCCAAGACTTACCCCACGATCAGCATGGAAATCCCTGTACCAGTCGACAATACCACTTGCAAATCAGCCGCCTCTCCCTCTCTCCGACATGTACGCCGGTGTCGCCACGCGCTCAGTCTCCGGAAACATATCCAGCGACAACAGAACTAGTGTGACCGGCGCGATGGTCGTACACCCCGGATATCAACGGTAAGTAGGATCCATTCCGCGGTGACAAGACCAATCCCTTGGCTAGAACACAGATGATCGACTACAGACTACAAGACGATCATATATTGGATCCAGAGCCAGCCGTAGAGCAACTCCGAGTACCGGAGCGACGACGTCCGTTTCTAGTACTACGTCTGAGCACATCTAAGACACTCGCCATACTTGCTGCCTTTCCTTACCTTTGTGGAGCGCGAGAGAAAACCAGGTTTACCTTCTCGTCGAGAAATCGATGCACGCCGTGACGTTCGATTTTGGTAGTGGTCAGAGGCTGTGCATATGATATGATAACATAAACTGTGTGTAAATATCACCACATCCACGCCACGACGGATGTATGGCTGCATTCCATGTGTATCTACCATTAGTCGGAGTTCCAACAAATATTGTCTCCCATGTGCATATATCACCAGTCGCGTCTCCAACAAATATAGTGGTGAAGTTGTGCAGATCTCCAACATCGATTTAATATTTTCTAGATAACATGGCCTCCACACGATGTTCGCGTTGAACCCATGGTATCACATGATTGCTAGCCTCTGCGGGACATGTTCAAGGGGCCACGAATAGCGCGAGTAATTACAGGCATTCCAGTAAGCGCAATCGCTTTTGTAATATCCAACAATCGGGCGTTGTTGGCCACCAGAGTTCTCGGAGCCGTCGGGGCTGTGGCGGCCCAGGCAGCAACAGGGAACGACGACCAACAACGCCGCTTTGTCCCCTGACGGGTGTTCCCCCAACATCTAGATCGTGCGACGAATCCGATCGTCATGCCAGATCTGGAGTAGCACAACTATGTTGTGACTACCTCTGTGTTTTAGCGCGTGAAGGATGCCTAGAATCCCGAGTAAGTAGGGTAAAGCCGTTTCGCGTATTCTCGCTGTGTAATCCTGGAGAGAAATTGGTTGGCTTGATGCCTGTTGTTCAGATCTGCAATTTGGGTCACAATGGGCTGCAAATCTGGGAGAAGGGAAGTCTTGTGGCCGGAAGTACACAGGCATATCGCACATACTAAAATTTAAACTGCGGGCAGGTTGGGGACGAGCTGCATCCCACTTATGCCATGTCCCATCAACGAGCCATCACAGGCTATGTAACGATGCAATGCAATGAAATAGGCGTATGTTGATTTCCAGGGCGCATGGCGGTCAAGAGACCGTTCCCTGCCAGGAAACTTCTGGCTAGCTGCTATGACCACGCGCCACCGGGGGAATTGCTGAGGATGTTCAAATTCCGGGGCTCAACAGAGCATAGCAAGGTTCCTCTCCTCTTAGTGTTTGAATATAGGTGTTTGGTTGTTGGTTCCGGTGGTGAATCCTCCGCCCTGGGACTCCAACATGTCGCCGCTAAATGAAAAAGGGGTGCTGAACGAGATAATTATCGGGTACAGTAAGCTGGAATCCGTCCCACTGGGTAATAATGTGTCATGTTACCGCTCGGACATGAGGATTGAGTGGCCACATGGAGGCAATGGTTCACTCGATATTGATAACGATGTACTTTTCACAGGCCACTCATCTCAGGGACTTGCAAGCTCACAACGGCTCCCAGCACGCCTGTGCTACAACCTCAAGCCGTATGTAGCGGAAGATGCGTTATGGTGCATGTGTACATGCGGCCGATGTTGCAATCTGGTGCATGGGCGCCTGTAAGAAGGTTAATTCCAGGGGGCCAGCTCCTCACCGGCATTCCACCCTGTTGCCACTGTGCTCCAAGTGGTCGCGGATGGCGCAGCGTCGCAGTGGCGGGATCCAGGAAGCTCACACCGGTACGGCCGATCGCTTTATCGCTTTGTCACCCTATGACTGGCCTGGCTAAGGCATTTTATAAAAATGCTGTCCAATCCCCTCCTGTGCGCTTGACACCGGGTCTGAATCTTTGGCAAGAATCAGGCTGGGGCTCGTGCGACAAGGCTGACCGACAAGTCCAACAACCTGCGGCCCATCTGCTTCCAACATCGGCTGTGACAACCCCAATTAGTATTACTCTTTGGTATTTTTTGTTCTGGAGGCTCAAGGACGCATACAAAGTACTCTGGAATGTGGCTCAGCTGATAACATCGCACCAACGTTGGTTCCGGACGTTATCGCCATTGTTTGGTTCTCGGGCTCAGCCATTGGCCACCAGCGAGGCCAGAGATCTGGGGATCCCTCATTATAAAACGTCGCGCCGGCAAACCAATAAAACAACAAAAGTTGAAACGAGAAGAAGGCGCAAAATAAGAAAAATAAGTGGAAGAGAGGGTATTGCCCGGATATAAGTTGTGTGTGGCTCATCATTTGCGATTCGCGAAGAACCGGGCGTCCCAAGGGAAATATCCACCAAGGTAGCACCTCAGAGCACATCAACACCGTTCCTTCCTGCGTGTAACACGGTGAGACATCACATTTCAATTCCCTCAACGCGCAACAGCTTTTTCTTTCTTCTTTATCATCCTCGACTCCCTCTATCTCCTTTCATACGTCTAGAGATCTCTTTCATCGACTCGTGAATTGACTCATAACAGTAACTCTCGCACGAAGCTGCTGGTCTCAGATCGTCCCAATCAACAGCAGGGAAACCACTCATACCGCTGCCATTTGGCAGCCCAATCGAAATGAACTCACCACGTCCGCATCAGGTAAAAATCTCCCAGCCACCAATCCAAATGATTTTTATGGTCGATTGCATGCTAAAATCATCCCAACAGGCCACTGTAGCTGTGGAAGTCTTGCATTATGGCTACCCAGCTCTATCTCTCTTGTATTTCATATTCACATCTACGCTTGGGTTTTGCACGACACCGGCAGCGGTCAAGAAGAAAGATGGACAATATGACAAACGACGAGCCCTTCTATCGCTCATGATTCTGGTTGTAGGAACATATGTAAGCTTCCCTTGTCCTGAGCACCTGCCAAACGATAAACATGCTAACCATGATTTATAGGCTGCCAATTCCATCAATGTCTTGATTCGGACACTCGTCGATAGGCCGTGGGCAGCAGAGCAACACGAGACAGTACGTCAGCAACGTCCATCGCCCACAAAATTGATACTGACTCTGGCAGGTTTACCTCGTCTCCTCTTTCCTGACATGGTTGATTCTGACTTCGGCGCTCGTGGAGTTCGAGTTGCCAGTGTGGTATCCCCACTATGGAGCAGCAGTGATTGCTGCTGTATCTGAGATTGCACTTTTCATTCTTTCCAACGTCTTCATTCGCAAGTACAATTTTTTCGACTTGATTTCATTGTCCATTCAAGGTCTACGGATATGTATGTTGGTCATACTACTATCTTTCTACACAACGCTTCGAACCGGCAAAACCGTTGACGAAGACGATGAAGAGCGCCAGTCTCTGCTTCCAGAGAATTCCGCAGCTAAATTTGTTAACGGAAATGGAAATGGCGCCGGCTACGGATCCACGACAAACTCTTCTGAAACCGCAAACGATAATTCAAAGGATGGAAGTTCGTCTGACTCTGACGAAGAAGATGTCTATTCTAAGCGACGCAATAAAGCCCAAGAACGAGTACAGAAGCGATTGGAGACTGATGGGAACTGGTGGGCATATGTGAAGGGCTTTTCGGTGCGTACATGGGATATTTGAAATTTCACAGCGGTCTACTAACTCTTCCAAGATATTTATTCCACACGTCTGGCCAGTCCATGATAGAGCCATGCAACTTCGCGCTGTTGCAGTAGGAGCCTGTCTTTTGACAGGAAATTTTCTAAACATAATGATACCACGACAGCTGGGTGTGGTCACTGACGCCCTTGTCAAGGGTAAGCCACCTATCCCAGATCCCCGACATTTCTAACTTTTTGTAGGAAATTCTCCATGGTTTGCAGCAACAGTATATGCTTCCCTGACATTCTTGAATTCTGGTAGCTGCATTGGCTGGGTGCAGTTCTGGCTGTGGCGACCTCTTGAACAATACGCCGAGCAGTCACTGAGTACTGCATCTCATCAGCACGTAATGAGCTTATCATCCGACTTCCACGAAAGCAAGGACTCTGCAGACATACACCGTGCTGTTAACCAAGGACAGTCAGTCACCAAGCTCGTGGAAATGATGATTTTTGAGGTTATGCCCATGATGATTGACCTCTCCGCTGTTTGCATATACTTGAACTACCTCTTCGGGCCATACATGGGACTCATCCTCGCTATTACAAGTCTTGTATTTGTATACTGCACTGCAAAGCTAGTGTCACTGGCGACCAACAAACGCCGGCAATACATGAAGAGCTTTCGGAAAGAGTGGCTATCTGTTTATACGAGCATCGATAATTGGCGAACGGCCAGCTACTTCAACAACATCCCGTACGAGGAAAACCGGTACTCCTCAAATGTGGAGAATCGGCTGAGGCGGGAGAAGGATTACCGGCTAGGTATATTCCTTGTCGGCGCTGTTCAAATCTTTGCTCTCACGGTTGGCCTTGTCGGTGCATGCTTCCTTGCGATATACCAAGTTATGCGCCATGAGAGATCACCTGGAGATTTCGTCATTCTTTTGAGTTACTGGGCACAGCTCAAGGGACCCCTGACGTTTTTCAGCAACGCCTACAAGAAGATATCCGAGAGTCTAATGGATGCTGAGCACTTGCTAGAACTATTTCGAGCGAAGCCTACCGTCGTGGACAGGGAGGATGCACAGCCATTGGTTTTCAAAAAGGGTGAAGTTGTTTTTGATAATGTTCACTTCCACTATGAGGCTCGAAAAGAGACCCTTTGCGATATCAACTTTGTTGTTCCGGGCGGCTCGACCATTGCTCTCGTGGGCGAAACTGGCAGTGGAAAATCAACGATACTCAAGCTTCTTGACCGATTCTACGATGTTACTGACGGTAGCATCAAGATTGACGGGCAAGACATTCGAGATGTGACTGTAAGGAGTCTCCGAGACAAAATCGGTGTGGTACCGCAAGACCCAGACCTTTTCAACGAATCTATCCTGAATAACATTCGCTATGCCAAACTTGGATCCAGCATTGAAGACGTCCATGAGGCCTGCAAAGCAGCTGCTATCCACGATAAAATCTTGTCGTTTCCTGATGGTTATCAATCGATAGTTGGCAGCCACGGAGTGCGACTATCTGGTGGCGAGAAGCAACGCATCGCCATTGCTCGAGCAATACTAAAACGCCCAGAGATAATTGTCCTCGATGAAGCAACCAGCGCAGTTGACAGTGCTACCGAGCAGTTGATACAAAACGCGTTTAGTGAATTGTGCAGGGGGAGAACCACCTTTATCGTTGCCCACCGTCTTTCCACGATAATGAGAGCAGATCGCATATTGGTTATCAAAGACGGAGAAATCATCGAGAACGGCTCACACGACGAACTTATCCACGCAAAGGGCAAATATACTGACCTCTGGTCGAAACAGCTGCTTGTGAAACCAGGAGAAAGCCTTTCGTCTCCTGGGAGCCCAAAAAATTCCGACGCTACCATTGTGAACGATGTTCAAAAACAAAAAGGAACCACGACTCTCGCTGCAGCATTACTCAAGACAGACCATTCAGAGCAGGACTGTTCGGTAACTGCAGCGGATGGCCCGAAAGCGAAGAAAACCAAACTCAAGGCAGATACTCCAGAGTTTGTGCCTATCCGCTTAAGGACTGCCACGCAAGATCAAGATCAAAATTCGGAATCAAAGGGCACTCTTGGCAGTGGAAGCTTGCATAATACGCAAGCGCAAGAAGAGAGCAAGGTTTTCTCAAACGGTTTCCACGGAACGGCTGAGACGAATGCACTGGTTGAGAAGCCTGGGAATGTTTGTGGAGTAGACGACTCCGAAGGAGGAAGATCAAGTTCCAAGCGCCGACTCTCCCGGTATGGGCGTCGAAACAATACGAAGAGTGATCCAGCAGGCTATGCGAACGGCTCCTCAAACGAGACTGAGGCGTCTGGAAGTGGAATAAACAGCTCCGGTGAGATTCAATTATCATTTGCCCCCCATGTCCAGACAGTACGGCCTTCTTAGTTTCGAGCCTCGTATTTATGATATCCTAACATACCAGCAGGGTCATCGACGTGTGACGGCTCCAAGTGATCCACCGCCTAGTCATTCGGAAGGTCGAAGTCCGTCACGGGGCAGGCCTTCCCGACGCGGCCGCCACTGGAGGCTTCGGAGCAAAGTCAGTCGCAGCTCCGCCTTGTCGGAGCCTGGTAAATCGCGGAACGAGTATACTGACTCTCGGCCTCCGCCAATGGGTCTCTCTACTATGCCTGCCGACAGATTTTTGTGATCTCATGGGCATTAAGTGGGAGGGGTCTTAGGGCGGATCTTCTGCACACCATTGCGCTCATGGGATGGTTTAGGGCGGCCTATCGCTCTGATTTGAGCGAACGGCAAAAGGGGCTGCGAAATCGGAGCAGGTTCATATGGGCACCTGGGTTCCCAGGGAAGGGTTTGAATTTCCTATCTCGGTTTAAAAGGCTTGAATTATTGTTCACATTCTTATCCTATTCGCGACATTTGTCGGTCTGTACAAGCTGCGTCGAAGAAACATTTTTTAGAGGTTTAGAGGTATAAATAAATAGGCGGCGAAACGCAGGTGGGCGTCAGCTTTGTAGTCTTTAGGTAGAATAAAAGTCTTTCGGTAGTTATTCACATTGGTTGCTTGTTAAATTTGGCTTTGGTGATGTGTATTCGAGATTTCCCAACTCTGCCATGGGCGCCAAAGACTTGGTCGACAGCGGGGCTCAGAGGAACCTTTCTCTCATCGATAACTTCCAGCACCAAGGCTACTCAAACCCAAACTTAAAGCGTAAATACGTACACACATTCACTTTGCAACTCAGTCGAGCACTGCTGGGACATTAAAGTATTTTTCTATCCAACCTATTTTATGTTGTACCCAAACGAAAGTCGTGGCATCATATCCTCATATTCCAGCCGCAGCCCTCCAAACTTAGTTTCCAGCACCTCCAGCTCCGCCTCCAGCGCCACGTCCAGCACCGCCCATCATATTCCTCGCCCTGGTGTCATGTATTAGTTTCTAGCTTTAAAACCGTGCACAGAGGGAAAACTCACATCTCGGCAATACTAGGATCCTGCATCAAGCTGGCCAAATCTGGCGTTCCAGCACCTCCCTCACCGCCACCACCACCACCGCCGCCAAATCGGCTCGCCATGTCACGTAGTTGCGGGTTGCTCATCAGGTTGTTCATCATATCCGGGTTGCTCATCAGGTTCTGTGCCATCGACGCAAACATTGGGTTGCTCATGATGCTGCTCAGATCTGGCATCCCTCCGCCTCCTGCTCCGCCTGCACCACCGCCAAACATCCCCGCCAACGCACTCAAGTCTGGCATTCCCCCTGCACCCGGGCCACCCGCACCCCGCGCACTTGGCAACTCATCGTCGGCCCCGCCACTCAGAGCCTCCTGCTCGGTCCTCTTCTTCGCCGTCTCGAAGCCCCTCCTCATCGCCTCGCTCCCTCCATTCCCCTCATACTCGATCCCCTTCTCGTACGCCTCCATGCTGCCCTTCGCATCGCCGAGGGCGAAGCGTGCTAGTCCCAGCCGCGACCACGCCTTTGTGTACTTTGGGTCCGCAGCGACAGAGGCCTCTGCGTCGGCGCGCGCGGACTCGTGATCCTTGGATGCCGAGTAGGCGGCTGCGCGGTTGGAGAGGAAGATTGGGTTTCCTGGGACGAGCGCGAGGGCTTGCGTGTACAGGTCGATGGCGGAGTCGTAGTCCTTGGTCGCCATGGCGGAGTTGCCGCGGCTCTTGAGCGACTCAGCCTGCTTCTTCTCGTCATCGGTAGGAGCGGAGGCCGCCTTCTTCTCGTCAGCAGGGGCGGCTGCCGAGGCAGAGGAGGCGGCGGCGGTCTTGGAGCGCAGGTTCTCGTAGACGCTGTACACTTGGAGGAGCGACTGGGACTCAGTCGATGGTCCAGAGGGAGTCACGTTGAAGGCCTCAGAGATGCAGTTGGTGGCGATCTCGATGGACTCGGCGTCGTCGGCGGTGAGGGTGCCGTCCTTGAGGGAGGTGTTGAGGAAGTCAATGATGGACAGCGCGAGGCGCTGCTTGGTCGTTTGGGTCGCCTGGTTCACGGTCAGATGGGTCTGGGAGTCTGTACGCATGGATTGGGGGAACCTACCATTTTTGCGACGAGTAATGATGCAAGTTTGTAGGTTGTTGGGTTGGGTAGAGATGAGGTGGGAGAAGGAGATGGTGCAGCTTGTGCTTTGTGAACGTGTGCGCTAGGGAATTTGGGTTTGGCGGGGCAAGGCTATCGTGGCGTTGGGTGCCTTTTTGAATTATCAAACGTGGTACCTTGGCTCCAACCGATGATAGCCAAAACGTACGAGAGAACTTTAATAGGGACTAAATCTTGCTAAATGATCTTAGATGAAGTTAAACAGGTCCGGTATTTAGTTTTAGGGTGATTTTATGGAGTGAATCTAGAGTGATGCTTCCGCGACAATTGATTCATCCCATAATATTTACTCGCTATAAATATTTCGATCTCCTAGTCCCAAAATTGTTCAAACACTTTCCATCAAATCAGCCTACACATATTAATTTACAAATTCACCGCCCTGAAATCTATGGCATACGTTTTGTATTATGGCAATTTAATCCGTAGAGTCTACGGAATAACCTCATTCTATTTGAGAGGTTGGGTTGATTCTCCGCCAACGCCAACCCAAGCCAAGCCAGCCTCAGCTATACAAAAGACATAGCGTCAAAAAGCATGAAACCCCAACAGATCTTATTCATCAAGAAATGTAGATTTAGCTCTTTGCAGCTCCAGCCTTGATCAAAAGGATGTCACCATCGTTAACCACGTAGTCCTTGCCCTTGGTCTGAATCTGTCCCTTCGCCTTAATCTCAGCCTCACTACCAAGCTCCTTGAGTTTCTCAAAGTTGTAGACGATGGCCTGGATGAAAGTCTTCTCGAAATCACCGTGGATGACACCGGCGGCCTGGGGCGCCTTGGTGCCGTTGCGGATAGTCCACTGGCGGACCTCATCGGTTCCGGTGGTGAAAAAGCTGCCAAGGTTGAGGACCTTGCGCATGGTGACGACGATCTTGGGGAGGGCGGACTCGACGCCGAGGGACTTCAACTCAGCCTGGACCTCCTCCTCAGTCTCGAAGCGGGTCAGACGCTCCTCGAGGCAGACGGACAGGGGCAGAATTGGGTCTCCAGCGGCGTGCTCCTTCAGCCACTCTGCGATCTTGCCGAGATGCTTGTTCTTCTTGCGGATGTAGTCCTTCTCGCTGAGGTTGACCAGGTACACGACGGGCTTAGCGCTGAGTAGGAACAGGGGGTTGATGTGCTCGACCTGTGTTGTTGGTCAGTATCCAAGATGCCAACGCGTTGTATAATATTGAGGGTGGTTGTAATCAGAACATGTTTCTTATCTCATGGTGCACGTTGTGCCTCGACGAGCTGGGTTATATATCTGGTCTCTTGACCATTTGTCATCATATAAGGAGGGAAAGATGAAAAGCGGTTTGCATACCTCCTTTGGCGTCCAGGTGCCTTTGCGGACATCCTTGCCATCCTTCAGCATGGCCAGGACCTTCTCAATGGTGGCCTCCTCCTCCTTGAGCTTCTTGACCTCAAGACTCTGGCCACCACGACGGGTCAGCTTCTTCATGGCCTCGAGCGCCTTCTCGGTGAACTCGATATCCTTGATGCGCAGCTCCTCGCTGATAATGTCCAAATCTCTGCAGGGGTTGACGTCGCCCTCTACGTGAATGATCTCGGCATCATCGAAGCAGCGAACGACCTGGAAGATGGCATCGACGGCACGGATATGCGACAAGAAAGCGTTTCCGAGTCCGGCACCGGTGGAGGCACCACGGGTCAGACCAGCAATATCGTAGACTGTCAGGTTGGCAGGCACGCGGGATTTGGGGTTGTATTTCTCGCAGAGCCAGTCGTAACGCTCATCGGGCACAATGACGCGCGCCTCCTCGGGGTCGATGGTGGCATATGGAAAGTTCTATGTTGTATCAGCAAGAGCAATGTTCGGGAGGGGCAGCTGTGGTCAACATACGGCGGGGTTTCCGAGCGAGCACTTGGTGATAGCTTGGAAGAGCGTGGACTTTCCGACGTTGGCAAGGCCGACCTGAGATTCGAGTCAACGACGTTACTTTTTTTGATGGTCATCGCGATGGCTGGCAGGTGGTGGTGGTAGTGGCAGTGGCAGTGGCAGTGGTCGAACATACGATTCCGCTCTTTAAGCTGTTGCCAGGTCGGCCCAGGAGGACCTTCTCCTCCACGACGGCCTTCTTTGGAGGCATCTTACGACTTTTTGCGTAAGTTCTTGATTGAGAAGTGTAAACCGTGCAGCTAAGCAGGTTCGAATGTACGATAGCAGTTCTTGCTGCAGATCGAGTAAAAAGATGAAATATAGAAGAAGAAGCGATGCGCAAAGCACCGGGGGAAGTAGTGTGTGGTGCTATGGTGGCGGTTGGA